>OY855915.1:24465721-24618221 GCA_963693305.1 Meandrina meandrites
ATATCAGGTCTCCTTTTGCTGGAGAATATCATATGGATGGCTTAAAATTTCTGAATAAATCCAGGAGATTAGAGGCCGATGATGGTGTGTGCACATTTATTAACTTGTGATCTGCATGATTATGAAGCTAAGTCGTTAAATAATTCACAATGACGCTCAAAAAAGGCAACTGATTACTCTAAACCTAAGTGTATATGTTTTCAATCTTCCTGAAAACAATAATAGGAAAGGAAAGGCAGAAAAAAATAAAGACCAACCTTCAGCATCCGATGCAGCTTCCCTCTTATAGACGAAACACACGTGGATGAAGAATAACAACAGCTTTTAGTGACAGCGACTTTCAAAACTTTACAGCGAGGGTTAACTACTCCCAGCACTTAACACTACAAACTATGATCACCAGTATTTCATCCATGATGTTGTGGAGATCGTAGGCTATAGAACATGATGTTATCGATGCATCAGGAACTACTAGAGCCAAAAGTTGGAACGTCACTCGTTTTCAAGGTGTGAAATATCCGCCATGATATGGCACTTCGCTCGCTGTTTTTCCCCTACAAAATGATAATAAACGTTCCTCTCTTGCCAAAATCTTTGCTCAGGAAGTCGAAACAATGTCTCTGCAACTTGCTGATATCCTCATAATAAAATACCATGAAAGTGTTGGTTCACAAATACGAAAAAATCACACTCGACCGAAACTTCACTTTTCAACTTTACAGAAACGAGCGCCGCGCCGATTTTTGACCGATTTTGACCGGATGTGACGTCATTTGTTGTTGGATGATTCAGATACAAAAAAAGTGCCAGGCGTCGCAGAGTGTTCTGCCCCGCCCCTGGGTCTGGATAATGGGTACCAAGCTGCCTGATGATTCTTGTGATGATGCACCAGTCGTGTGGAATCATAACAAATCATATTATGATTTGATCTGTACCCAGAACATCATAATATGATTCTACTCGTATCCAAATCACCACTATGATGTCAACAGCTATGATTCACATGACTGTAAATCATAGTTATGATGTCAAGTGGTCTTATAAAATCATGTCTGGAATCATAGCTATGATTTTTATGACTGTAAATCATAGTTATGATGTCAAGTGGTCTTATAAAATCATGTCTGGAATCATAACTATGATTCATATCACTGTAAATCATAGTTATGATGTCAAGTGGTCTTATAAAATCATGTCTGGAATCATAACTATGATTTATATCACTGTAAATCATAGTTATGATTTTGTGGTTTAACTTTTAGTGGGTTTAGAATTTGTCAAACCAGTTTGATTTTTGTCTCGTATTCATTATCATAATCTGAGACAAAGTGAAACAAAAATCAAACTGGTTTGAAAAATTCTAAACCCAATACAAAATTAAACCACAACACGTGTGCTGCGCTCTGTTCATAAAGGCAATACAAACAACATGATGGAGAAAATACCATCTAAATGCCTTTAGCATAACCTAGCAGCTGTACACTGACAGGTGCCTTTCATCAATCATTTGATTTACTTGGCTCTCGGAGCATGCACTCCGTTTTTTGCTGAATTTTATAAAAAGATCCCTCAGAAAATCAACTGTACCGATACTGTGTTTTGAAAAAATCAGCTACTGGGTTATGCTGAAACAATAAGTTGGCTCGGGCTTTGCCCATCTTCAACAATCACCCAATAGAAACCTCAGGCTTGCTTTCAAGTGTTAATTGCCAGGGAGTATCATTCCAACAAACACTTCTTTTAAGAAAAAGATGAGATATTTATTAAATAAAAAATAAATCAATACACAAAGTGATACAAACAGGGGTTTATCTAATTCTGGGGCGCTTTCCATTTGGTCGAAAATTCCGAAAATTCCGGTTTGGGGGTAAATGGAAAACGTTTTTTCGGTTCACCCGACTGGAAAATTTCCGGGAAAAGTGGAACTGCTCAAAAGGTAGTCCCGTTTTCCCGGTTGGAACGTCCCGACTGGTTTCTCGCGTTCCAATTGCATTTCCCGGTAATATTTACCAGTTCCAGGCCCACCGCAGCCAAGTTTTCATCGCCATTTTGTAACAAAATGGCGTCGACCCCGTCAGAGGTCATGATGTACCAGTGTTCGTGTTGCTTGCTGGCAACGCACTCGATGGAACATTTACTAAAACACGACTGCACTTATTACAATAGTGGTAGGTAATTTGAATTGGGAAGGTGTACACTTTTGAAGTGCTCATATTTAAATGAGGTGCCTGCACTTCGATGCTTGTTTCGCGCGCAAAATGGTTTCAAATTATTTGCTTTGTTTTCTTTAGAATCTTTAGATTCCAGTCGTTCTCCATCGCCATATCAGCCAGAAAGTGCGACAGCCAACAACAGCAACAAGCTGCAGACTTGGCAAGATCATGATGTTAGGAACTTAATAACCTCATGGGCCGATCACAGGCGAAATTTGCGACAAATGGAACAACTTTTTCCCGTTGAGAAATTCCCGGAAATTCACACCAACATTTCCGGATTTTTTTTCTAAATGGAAAGCGCCCCTGGAGTGTTTTTCTATTTCTGGAGTGACATTTTTCACGATTGTTTGCCCTAAAACACGTCCTTTGGCCTTATTAATCGTGAAAGGTGACACTTTGCAGTTATTTATCGTGAAACGCGTCTGTTACGATTAATAATCTTGTAACTTGCGCTTAATAATCTTAAAATCCACGATTAATAACTACATTTGACAGAATGTACACTTAATAATCGTAAATTTCAAGATTAATAATCGCGTGTCACGCCAAACGTCCTTATTTATCGTGGTTGCCTATTTCCCGTCAAGAGGATGATTCAAAGCCAAATCTCACTTGACCGGCCGCCATTACGAAAAAATATTCAAACTCAAGATATACTCAGCACGGGGCTTGCTGTGAAGTAAATGTAACTGAGCCGCACTTTTGGTCCAACAAAAGTTTCATAGAGCAAATATTTTTATCTAATAAGTGCTTTCACGAACGATATTTTCTTTGCCTTTCGCTCTTCTGCGAGTAAAACGCGAGACGGTGCGAATAGTCAAACAACAGCACGATTTCAGCCGGTACGAAAGTAAACTAAACTTCAAGAATCCACTTAAAGCCACTTTTATTCTTTAAACACTCAACGAAAAAGAAAGAAAACAAGAGAAATTGGGTTCAATTTATTCCAGCCCGTGTTATAGAGCGACATTTTTCTAGGAATTTTCCTTTACTCTGTTTACTCGGTAGCGGTGCAAACCAGCTGAAACAGCGCTCGCTCGTCGGGAACAGAACGGTCGCCGAAAATTTGCAGCCCCGGGCGGATCTCTTAAGTTGTTTGTTCTTCAAGAACGCTGTGAAAAAGTTCTTTTACACTGTAATTCGAAAAGCGTTGAATGGGGAAATAAAAAGTAATTGCTTTCCAAAACTGAAATTCATTCGAGCCAGTGTTTGCGAACCATATTCCTGCATCAGATTTCACGACTATGTAAACAACACGATCGATGCGAATTTTCAAGCGTAAAGTTAATTAATTTAGCTCTATTTAGGGCCTTAATTCGAACGCTGTGAAAAAGTTCTTTTACACTGTAATTCGAAAAGCGTTGAAGGGGGAAAATAAAAAGTAATTGCTTTCCGAAACTGAAATTCATTCGAGCCCGTGTTTGCGAACCATATTCCTGCATCAGATTTCACGACTATGTAAACAACGCGATCGATGTGAATTTTCAAGCGTAAAGTTAATTAATTTAGCTCTATTTAGGGCCTTAATTCGAAACGCATCCACGGGAAAAAATGGCCAACCGTTTTCCAAAATTCGACTTCTACAAAATTAATTCAAACCTAAGCCTTATGCTGATATCTACGCGGCATGTATATTTTTGACACTCACGTCCACGGCAAACTCCGCGTCGTAACGGCAATCGATTAAACATGATAAGAGATCTTCAAATCAGATTGTTTTCTATCGACAAAAACCTAGTAGATAACTTCAATAAGGACGCTACAATTTATCGGCGGGAGCTGAGGGCTTTCCTATTTATTTTTATTTTAATACATACGCCGCCCCCGCCGAAAAACATAACCGATGAAATCTGAGAACACTTCTAATTCACTCGATTCGACACACAATTTAACAAAGTGAAAGATGATTCACAGGCATTTTCGCGATGACACTTGTAGGTCTTTGGAAAAATATACTTCCAGTGGAAAAGTTAAATAGTATATCGTGATGAAAGGGCCTTAACCTCTTGGAATAAAGAGTTTTCACTGAAAGGGTTTTGCACGATTCAAATTTGATTTTGGGCGATCTTATTTACAAAGCGATGCGACGTCACGCAAAAAGTCCGACTGAAACCAGCGTCTTCCAAAAGAAGAAAGTTTATCTTGTTAATGATGCTTTCTAAAAATATAGCCGAGCAAAAGTACGTCAGATTTCCTTTGCAGAACTGTTTTATACTTAAGATACTTTGCTGTCTTTACTCGTACCAAATATTAACTGTGCAATGCGGTTTATTCGAAAGCTAGTGTTTTGGACGAGTTTATATTCAATCTCGTGGCGAGTTTCTTTTGGGCTAAAACTGTTAACCTACTAGCCACATAACTCTTGTAACGTTCAAAATTTTTCGAATGATCGTTTTCTCGCACAGACACAGAGCAACTGAATTTTCTGAGAGTCTGAATTTTCGATCGCGCCAAAATTGCGTTTTACGCGGGAAAAATGTCAATCGGTTTTACATTTATAGAGTCGGTGCAGCTAGATTCAACACGGCAATGAAAACACTACTGTTTAATTAATTTCAATCTGAACTTGTTTTAATTGAATGCAATGTTAATGAATGAAGTTGTAGAACAAACATTAGCTCACCTCTTTGCTTTTGGCGTTTCATGACTTTTAAGGACAACGTCAGGGCCATGATATAGTATGCGTCTTCGAGTCATCACAAATTCATGCAGCTAGGTCTAAATATTGGTTTGAAGTAGTCTTTCCCTTTGAATATTCGATCTTTAAATGCCATCGGTGGTTTGAACATGCAACTACAAGTGATCTGATTTCATTTAGTAATATAAACTTCTTCGGTTTGTTGCGTAGAAGAATTTGCAGTCATCTGATGATAAAATACTTGCTTGCAAAACAGAACGAGTGGAATGTTTTCAGCCATCATGGTGTAAAACTTCATGCTTGTTTCCTGACCCATCTGTGGTGTATTTATTAAGCGGGTGAGCCACATGTCGATTTCATTCGTTGTCTCGCATTGCAGCCTTCCGCTCAAAAAATGATGAATAAGTCATTGACTGGCTGTGGTGAGTGGCCCTGTGAATAGATCTTGATAGTCCGACTTTTTTAAATTTAGTGGACACTAATTCTTCATGTAAATCAGTCTTCAAAGATATTAAAGAACGTTTTCACGAACTCCTTCACGACAAACTTACAGAGCTTCTCAAACGGTCAAATACAGAAGCACATGGTTTGGTAAGGGGGCGTCCACGGTGACCAATCACCAGGCTCACTGTCAAACTGTGTCCAATCACAGGCGTGAATTTGACCTACCTGTCAAAACATATGATGTTCAAAAATTCTTATGAATGCAGAGTTCATCACCGTGAAGTTATTATTATTTTTTGTTGTTGTTATATCTTAGAGTTTTTCTTTTACCTATTCACGAATGGTTTACAATCTTGTCGGATTTGGCCTTGGTAGCATTCAAGCCATCGCTTGATAGGATATTCATTCATGATTCTAAATTCCACACGCACTCAAGCCGTCTTGTGTTCCTTTATGAGATTTTCAGTCACGATTATTAATCGTGAATTCATTCCACTCGAATTCAAGCCGTCTTATGTTCCTTTATAAGATTTTCAGTTACGATTAATAATTGTGACTTCATTCCACTCGAGTTCTAGCCGTCTTGTGTTCCTTTATGAGATTTTCAGTCACGATTATTAATCGTGAATTCATTCCATTCGCATTCAAGCGCATTCAAGCCGTCTCGCGTGGCTTGATAGAATGTTCCGTAACGATTATTAATCGCGAATTCATTCCACTCGAATTCAAGACGTGTTGTGTTCCTTTATGAGATTTTCAGTCACGATTATTAATCGTGAATTCATTCCACTCGAATTCAAGCCGTGTTGTGTTCCTTTATGAGATTTTCAGTCACGATTATTAATCGTGAATTCATTCCACTCGCATTCAAGCCGTCTTGTGTTCCTTTATGAGATTTTCAGTCACGATTATTAATCGTGAATTCATTCCATTCGCTTTCAAGCGCATTCAAGCTGTCTCGCGTGGCTTGATAGGATGTTCCGTAACGATTATTAATCGTGAATTCATTCCACTCGAATTCAAGCCGTGTTGTGTTCATTTATGAGATTTTCAGTCACGATTATTAATCGTGAATTCATTCCACTCGAATTCAAGCCGAGATGTGTTCATTTATGAGATTTTCAGTCACGATTATTAATCGTGAATTCATTCCATTCGCATTCAAGCGCATTCAAGCCGTCTCGCGTGGCTTGATAGGATGTTCCGTAACGATTATTAATCGTGAATTCATTCCACTCGAATTCAAGCCGTGTTGTGTTCCTTTATGAGATTTTCAGTCACGATTATTAATCGTGAATTCATTCCATTCGCTTTCAAGCGCATTCAAGCTGTCTCGCGTGGCTTGATGGGATGTTCCGTAACGATTATTAATCGTGAATTCATTCCACTCGAATTCAAGCCGTGTTGTGTTCATTTATGAGATTTACAGTCACGATTATTAATCGTGAATTCATTCCACTCGAATTCAAGCCGAGATGTGTTCATTTATGAGATTTTCAGTCACGATTATTAATCGTGAATTCATTCCATTCGCATTCAAGCGCATTCAAGCCGTCTCGCGTGGCTTGATAGGATGTTCCGTAACGATTATTAATCGTGAATTCATTCCACTCGAATTCAAGCCGTGTTATGTTCCTTTATGAGATTTACAGTCACGATTATTAATCGTGAATTCATTCCACTCGAATTCAAGCCGAGATGTGTTCATTTATGAGATTTTCAGTCACGATTATTAATCGTGAATTCATTCCATTCGCTTTCAAGCGCATTTAAGCTGTCTCGCGTGGCTTGATAGGATGTTCCGTAACGATTATTAATCGTGAACTCACTCACTCACTCACTCACTCATGCCCTTTACGCCTAAGTGGCATGTAGGGCAGCAACGTGTTCTCTCCACATCTGGCGGTCCCTTGCCATGAACTTGATGCCCTCCCAGGTCTTCCCCATCTCCTTTATTTCTTTCTCAATCGTCCGTCGCCATGTGATCTTGGGGCGACCTCTCTTTCGTTTTCCTTCTGGCGTCCAGTGCATAGCGGTTCTTGCAATGGAGGCTTCTTGGCGAGTGACGTGACCAATCCACCTCCAGCGTCTCCTCATCAGGATGGTAGCCATTGGTTCAGTTCCACACCGTTCAAAGAGGTCTTTATTTGAGATTACATTGGGCCAAAAGATGCGTAAAATACGCCGAAGGCTCTTGGTGTGAAATGTGGAGAGTTTTGTTAGATCCTTCTCCGTTAAACGCCAACATTCTGAACCATACAGAAGGGTTGTGAGGACGCAGCTGTGATAGAGCTTCAGCTTGGTACAAGTACTGTAAGTGGAGCAGCGCCATACCTTATTCATCACGAATCTACCGGTCCTCCAGGTTTGGGGGTTTTGCACAGGGTTAACAACCCTGTCATATAAAAAGCCTTTGTTACGGAAACAGCAACGTGTAACTTACATGAATCATCGTGAACTCAATCCACTCGAATTCAAGCCGTGTTGTGTTCCTTTATGAGATTTTCAGTCACGATTATTAATAGTGAATTCACTCAATTCGCATTCAAGCGCATTCAAGCCGTCTCGCCTGGCTTGATAAGATATTCCGTAACGATTGTTAATCAAAAAATTCATTCTACTCGCATTGAAGCCGGCTTCTGTTCCTTTATGAGATTTTCAGTCAGGATTTTTTGTATGGGTTGAATTTTTTTTTTTCAGAGTGGAATGATTTCACGATTAACAATCGTGACTGAACATCCTATCAAGCCACGCGAGACAGCTTGAATGGGCTTGAATGCGCTTGGAATGAATTCACGATTAATAATCGTGACTGAAAATCTCATAAAGGAACACAACATGGCTTGAATTCGAGTGGAATGAGTTCACGATTAATAATCGTTACGGAACATCCTATGAAGCCACGCGAGACGGCTTGAATGTGCTTGAATGCGAATGGAATGAATCCACGATTAATAATCGTGACTGAAAATCTCATAAATGAACACAACACGGCTTGAATTCGAGTGGAATGAATTCACGATTAATAATCGTTGCTGTAGTTTGCTTGCAGTTAACATTTATTTACTGCAATTTGCTTGCGGTTAGCATTCATTTTGTGGTTGGGTGACTATATGTTTTCATTGTTGGCGGCCATGTTGTGTTACCATGAAGTATATATTTTGGTCCTCGAAATCGGTCCCAAGAATTCAAACCGGTTTGAATTCGTGGGACCAGTCGCAGGGACTGGTCCCCTGCAATATTTTGCTTGGTCCCTCGTGTGAACAGGGTCGTGGGACTGACTGATCCCTGCGACCAATTAAAAATGAACCAATAGCTGATCAGCATTTTAAGCTCCCACAATTCTGCACGTTCGTGTTTGAAGATGGCGATGCCTAAACAGAGTAGTGAACAGCTGTTGGCATTAATATTGAAGATTGGAGCGTCACCAGTACACGAATGGTAATTGATTCTTCGTTCATAAGAAACCGGCAATTCTTCGTCTTGCATCATCATCAGGAGCAACAGAGTCTTTTTCTTCGCAGCACTCGAAGCCATTTTTACTCGATGAAAACAAAGTTCCCGCCAAATTTTCTCGCTAGCTAGCATGTTTTTACGCCATTTCATGAAGAGAATGCGTGACATCCGGTTGATGTTATGCAAATTTGATCGGATGTTTTTTTTTCAGCTAGCTTGGAGAATACTATACTTTTGCAGTTTTTGATGAAATGATGCAATTTTTTTTTCAGGTATAAAAACACCGAAAGGAAACCTGATATCAAAATTATAAATAAATTATAAATTATAAATTCCATGTTTTTAAAACAATTGTTGAACACGCTCAGATATGAACAATAATAGGAATGATAATAATAATGATTTTCCATCTCCACAAGGTGATTATCTTGTTTTATATATTGAAAACGTCATAAATACTGCTATCTTGCTGCGAAACAGGTCCCAGCGTGTGAACCCTTCAAGGGACTAGTCCCCGCGACTCATTCCATCGTGTAAACTCTACAGGGTACCAGTCCCTGCGACCGGTCCCTGCGACCAGTCCCTGCGACCGGTCCCTGCGACTGGTCCCCTCGTGTGTGGCGACCTTAAAGGAACACAACACGGCTTGAATTCGAGTGGAATGAATTCACGATTAATAATCGTGACTGAAAATCTCATAGAGGAACACAACACGTCTTGAATTCGAGTGGAATGAATTCGCGATTAATAATCGTTACGGAACATTCTATCAAGCCACGCGAGACGGCTTGAATGCGCTTGAATGCGAATGGAATGAATTCACGATTAATAATCGTGACTGAAAATCTCATAAAGGAACACAAGACGGCTAGAACTCGAGTGGAATGAAGTCACAATTATTAATCGTAACTGAAAATCTCATAAAGGAACATAAGACGGCTTGAATTCGAGTGGAATGAATTCACGATTAATAATCGTGACTGAAAATCTCATAAAGGAACACAAGACGGCTTGAGTGCGTGTGGAATTTAGAATCATGAATGAATATCCTATCAAGCGACGCGAGATGGCTTGAATGCTACCAAGGCCAAATCCGACAAGATTGTAAACCATTCGTGAATAGGTAAAAGAAAAACTCTAAGATATAACAACAACAAAAAATAATAATAACTTCACGGTGATGAACTCTGCATTCATAAGAATTTTTGAACATCATATGTTTTGACAGGTAGGTCAAATTCACGCCTGTGATTGGACACAGTTTGACAGTGAGCCTGGTGATTGGTCACCGTGGACGCCCCCTTACCAAACCATGTGCTTCTGTATTTGACCGTTTGAGAAGCTCTGTAAGTTTGTCGTGAAGGAGTTCGTGAAAACGTTCTTTAATATCTTTGAAGACTGATTTACATGAAGAATTAGTGTCCACTAAATTTAAAAAAGTCGGACTATCAAGATCTATTCACAGGGCCACTCACCACAGCCAGTCAATGACTTATTCATCATTTTTTGAGCGGAAGGCTGCAATGCGAGACAACGAATGAAATCGACATGTGGCTCACCCGCTTAATAAATACACCACAGATGGGTCAGGAAACAAGCATGAAGTTTTACACCATGATGGCTGAAAACATTCCACTCGTTCTGTTTTGCAAGCAAGTATTTTATCATCAGATGACTGCAAATTCTTCTACGCAACAAACCGAAGAAGTTTATATTACTAAATGAAATCAGATCACTTGTAGTTGCATGTTCAAACCACCGATGGCATTTAAAGATCGAATATTCAAAGGGAAAGACTACTTCAAACCAATATTTAGACCTAGCTGCATGAATTTGTGATGACTCGAAGACGCATACTATATCATGGCCCTGACGTTGTCCTTAAAAGTCATGAAACGCCAAAAGCAAAGAGGTGAGCTAATGTTTGTTCTACGACTTCATTCATTAACATTGCATTCAATTAAAACAAGTTCAGATTGAAATTAATTAAACAGTAGTGTTTTCATTGCCGTGTTGAATCTAGCTGCACCGACTCTATAAATGTAAAACCGATTGACATTTTTCCCGCGTAAAACGCAATTTTGGCGCGATCGAAAATTCAGACTCTCAGAAAATTCAGTTGCTCTGTGTCTGTGCGAGAAAACGATCATTCGAAAAATTTTGAACGTTACAAGAGTTATGTGGCTAGTAGGTTAACAGTTTTAGCCCAAAAGAAACTCGCCACGAGATTGAATATAAACTCGTCCAAAACACTAGCTTTCGAATAAACCGCATTGCACAGTTAATATTTGGTACGAGTAAAGACAGCAAAGTATCTTAAGTATAAAACAGTTCTGCAAAGGAAATCTGACGTACTTTTGCTCGGCTATATTTTTAGAAAGCATCATTAACAAGATAAACTTTCTTCTTTTGGAAGACGCTGGTTTCAGTCGGACTTTTTGCGTGACGTCGCATCGCTTTGTAAATAAGATCGCCCAAAATCAAATTTGAATCGTGCAAAACCCTTTCAGTGAAAACTCTTTATTCCAAGAGGTTAAGGCCCTTTCATCACGATATACTATTTAACTTTTCCACTGGAAGTATATTTTTCCAAAGACCTACAAGTGTCATCGCGAAAATGCCTGTGAATCATCTTTCACTTTGTTAAATTGTGTGTCGAATCGAGTGAATTAGAAGTGTTCTCAGATTTCATCGGTTATGTTTTTCGGCGGGGGCGGCGTATGTATTAAAATAAAAATAAATAGGAAAGCCCTCAGCTCCCGCCGATAAATTGTAGCGTCCTTATTGAAGTTATCTACTAGGTTTTTGTCGATAGAAAACAGTCTGATTTGAAGATCTCTTATCATGTTTAATCGATTGCCGTTACGACGCGGAGTTTGCCGTGGACGTGATTGTCAAAAATATACATGCCGCGTAGATATCAGCATAAGGCTTAGGTTTGAATTAATTTTGTAGAAGTCGAATTTTGGAAAACGGTTGGCCATTTTTTCCCGTGGATGCGTTTCGAATTAAGGCCCTAAATAGAGCTAAATTAATTAACTTTACGCTTGAAAATTCACATCGATCGCGTTGTTTACATAGTCGTGAAATCTGATGCAGGAATATGGTTCGCAAACACGGGCTCGAATGAATTTCAGTTTCGGAAAGCAATTACTTTTTATTTTCCCCCTTCAACGCTTTTCGAAGTACAGTGTAAAAGAACTTTTTCACAGCGTTCGAATTAAGGCCCTAAATAGAGCTAAATTAATTAACTTTACGCTTGAAAATTCGCATCGATCGTGTTGTTTACATAGTCGTGAAATCTGATGCAGGAATATGGTTCGCAAACACTGGCTCGAATGAATTTCAGTTTTGGAAAGCAATTACTTTTTATTTCCCCCTTCAACGCTTTTCGAATTACAGTGTAAAAGAACTTTTTCACAGCGTTCTTGAAGAACAAACAACTTAAGAGATCCGCCCGGGGCTGCAAATTTTCGGCGACCGTTCTGTTCCCGACGAGCGAGCGCTGTTTCAGCTGGTTTGCACCGCTACCGAGTAAACAGAGTAAAGGAAAATTCCTAGAAAAATGTCGCTCTATAACACGGGCTGGAATAAATTGAACCCAATTTCTCTTGTTTTCTTTCTTTTTCGTTGAGTGTTTAAAGAATAAAAGTGGCTTTAAGTGGATTCTTGAAGTTTAGTTTACTTTCGTACCGGCTGAAATCGTGCTGTTGTTTGACTATTCGCACCGTCTCGCGTTTTACTCGCAGAAGAGCGAAAGGCAAAGAAAATATCGTTCGTGAAAGCACTTATTAGATAAAAATATTTGCTCTATGAAACTTTTGTTGGACCAAAAGTGCGGCTCAGTTACATTTACTTCACAGCAAGCCCCGTGCTGAGTATATCTTGAGTTTGAATATTTTTTCGTAATGGCGGCCGGTCAAGTGAGATTTGGCTTTGAATCATCCTCTTGACGGGAAATAGGCAACCACGATAAATAAGGACGTTTGGCGTGACACGCGATTATTAATCTTGAAATTTACGATTATTAAGTGTACATTCTGTCAAATGTAGTTATTAATCGTGGATTTTAAGATTATTAAGCGCAAGTTACAAGATTATTAATCGTAACAGACGCGTTTCACGATAAATAACTGCAAAGTGTCACCTTTCACGATTAATAAGGCCAAAGGACGTGTTTTAGGGCAAACAATCGTGAAAAATGTCACTCCAGAAATAAAAAAACACTCCAGAATTAGATAAACCCCTGTTTACAATAAGTGTATTGAAAATTGACATTGCTAATGTCAGGAGGAACAGCTATTATACTAATCAACAGAGTTACCATGACCTGATTCACATTATTTTATGTCTTTATCAAAATTTAAGCAAAATACTGGTAAGGATATTTTTCTTAAAATAGTTTACAACCTTGGTTAATAATCAATAAATAAATAATTTCAGTCATTATTAATAATAGCATTCTTAACTTCATTGACCGTACATACATGCAAAATAGCGGTACTTACTTTCACAAAAAATGTACACATGAACCAAAGAAAAAATCGATGGTCAAAAATGCAAATAAATTATATATTGCCATTAAAAATAATGGAGTGAATTCTTGTAAACCTTTTTTTAAGCTAATGAACTGCATAATATTTCAATGTTTTTGTTCAATAAAACAAGACCAATTGGTCAACATACCTCAAAGAAATCTTTTTGTAATACAGAAAATAAACATAAGCAGCAAAATGTAGTCATTTTGACATTTCGTGTTGTTGTTTTTCTTAAGATAGAAAAGAACTTTGTCAAGAGGTATAGAACACTTGCACCGTTATTTTCTTGTTCATTAACCTTTTGTTTGCAAAACAAAGTTATTTGCCATTATGGTTCACTAAAACTCCCCATAGGGTTGTGCACACAGCATTGTGCAACAGTCCAGTTTCATTTTATAGTTTAATTATTGTTTTCCTTTATGCAAATTTGAATGTAAAAGATTGATCTGAAGTCACAAAACAGATCAAGGCGTGATTATTAAGTGCTTTTTACATGTTTGAGGTTGTTTGAATTTTAACCTGACTTCTACCGGTAAATGCAAATTTTCTTACAATACTCACTTACAGTTATTTGTTACTTTTGTTGACTACCTACGATTTTTCCATACTTTTCTGCTTCCCGCTGCAGCTCATTAGTATTTTACAAGATGCATTAGCATCATAAAACGAACGAATTCACTCTAATGTGTGAATACAATTTCGAAGGCTCTTATCTGGAAGTCATTTTCTTGCCCTCAGTTGGAAGTTAAAAGGTTTAGTTACAAAATGTTGATGGTGAACGTATATCTGCTAGACATTTACCCAAATACTGATGTGATAATTTGGAACCCAAACTGGAAGGATGTTAATTTTGAAAGAGAAAGATATAAGGGATTTCAGCCTCAGTCCACAGCCTCAAGTAGCAACCACCTCCTTTCTCCTGGGATACTGGGCACCGATCAGGCCTTTTTCGAGAACAGTCTGCCTGGGCACATAAAGTACTGTTTGGATTCCTCATCATCTTTGTCATGGGGGGGGGGGGGGGGGGGGTGTACTGATTGAATTATTATCAACAGGTGTAACATTTTTCTTTTTTTCTGGATTGTTATGCAAAAGACCAAAAGCAGATATGTATTTTTGTCTGCAGTGGATTTATGAAAAGGTTGTCAACAAAAAGTGACCTGAGTTATGTTTCTGACCACATACATTACATTGTGATATGGCCTTAATCCAGGGGACCCTATTCAGCGGAATGGCGGAATGACGGAACAGCACGGCAGAATGGCGGAATATCCTAAAACACGGAATGATGGAATATCCTTAAACGTGGAACGATGGAAAATTCTAAAACGCGGAATGGACAACAACAGCAACAGTTGTCAATATATTTCGGCTTGTACGTTTCATTGTCTCGAGCTGTAAATTAACAAAATCCTCACTCGATCACTCTAATATCTTACCTCAAAATCCCGGCTTGAGATCGACGTCCTCAAAGGATTAAGAAGATAGATAAAATAACCCTTCTCGTTTTATGGGATATATTTACTGCCCGGTGGGGGGGGGGGGGGGAGGGACTCCTATATGAAAGGGACAGGGATGCTCCTCAGAAATTTTGAAAAGAACCCCTAAAAGAGACCAATTTGGGTGTGGCTCAAGCTTTTTTTGACCCCTAAAAAATACCAAAGAACTAAGAATAGAATTTATATTTGTGGCTAAAAGCAAGCAAGACCAAAATTCCGAAATTTACAACCCTTAGCGACATTTTTAGCCTTAGAAATTGCTGTCTGAGAAAGTTAGCAGCTTGAATTTTTCTTTTGTTTGTTTCTTTGTTTTTGTCGCTGCTGTTGTCAATTCCGCGTTTTAGAATATAATTTCTATCATTCCATGTTTTAGGATATTCCGCCATTCCGCCGTGCCGTTCCATCATTCCATTCCACCGAATAGGGTCACCCCTTAAATCGTGCCTAGAAAGAAAAAAAATGAGCAACTGAACACTGATAGGTAGATATAAGAGAGGAGGAGAGGAAAAAAGACTGACATTCACTTTAGATATTATATTGTCCACTTGGAGATATTTTCTGGCAAGAAAAAACCTGTTTACAGCGATGTGTGCTTAAAACAGTGAAAATTTTTCATTTACCTGGTTTTCATAAATCCAGTCATATATACAGAACGAGTTAATGATTTTTTACAAGTTCCAATTGGCTACTTTTAGTGGTTCCTTAAAAAAATAACTTATTATTTTGATGTTTTGGTGTTTTGTACCAACAATTTATTTCAAGTCACTCTCAACTGGTTTGTGGGACAGGGCAGTGAATGAAATCCTGATTTATCAAACCCTCGATAATTTTAACCCTTGATAACTAGATCAAAATTCAGTTATCTTGTCTCAGTTGAACACTGTAACTTTACCCCCAGTTGATTCTTTAAACTTACCATATATGGGTTTCTCTTGAATGTTTGAATAATCAGGATTCCACAATTTATATCATTCTGTAATTATCACCCTCTCTAACAGTGTTCACCTACCGAGTAATTAAGGATGCTAAGATAGCCTTGAGATGATTGTCTCTCTTGTTAACAAACCTTTTCACTGTCTCATCTAAACCGCATGTTGGATGTAATTATACTGATAACACTTTTAACAATAATTTGAAATGGCAATTGGAGTGAGTGGAGTACATATACACATACCTTTTGACTCGCTAAATCAAATTTGTTGCTGACAAATCTAGTTGGCAAAATTTCAAATCAAGGCAATCTTAGCAACCTAATATTCCTGAGAGGAAAGTGGCGACTCAGGGACAAAAGAAGGATCTGGAGGGGAAGGTATAACTTGAGCCTCGTGGAGAGGCACATTGGCTTCAGCCAGCTTAAGAAGATTGCTTACATGAAGCTGGCTACTGCCAGGCCTTTCCACAGCCTCAAGTAGCAACCGTCCCCTTACTCTCCGGGAACTAGCTACCGATCTGGCCTTTTTTAAGAAAAGTCTCCGTCTGAACAAGAGATCCTGTTTTGCATCCTCATCATCACTGTCAGGGGGGATATTTACTGATTTGTTGTCAACAGGTTTAATTGTATTCCTTTTTTTCTGGATATCACCTTTCGACATCCCCATCAGCAGACCCTCCCTCTTTGCCTTTTCCATTTCCTTATCTCTTTTTTCCTAAAAAGAAGAGAAAAAACATCCATAAATACATACCAAAAAACACCAAGATGCATATATGTTACCCAAGCCGTCCACATTTCAATCAATCAAAGACAACAACATTATTGAGCTTTGTTAAAGGGAAAGAACCTTAACTACAAAGTGGTTGTTATGGATGACTTTTGACCATCATTTCTTGGGCTCCATTAGTATCCTGGGTTTAGTTTTTGGCCATTTTTGTTCCATAGTAATAATTGGGGGTTGCCATCATTCTCTGTAGTCATGACCATATTTGGTAAGTCATGTGACCAGAGCACAAAACCTCTAAAAACTCACAAAGATTACATTTTTTCCATTTTAAGGTGGCTCCATATAGTTTTATAACCACGCGCGCGCTGATGATGCGAGCCTCGGGAAACTGCGCGCGCGCTGACGCAAGCTCAGGCAAAAGTTTTTAACCACGGATTTGAGTTAAACATTTCAAAGGAAATCTTTATTCGCAATAGAATTTTAAGAACAGACAATGCTGTTTCAGCTTCCAAATTATAGGAGGTTGTAGATTTTCATCATGGAATTGCATAAAACGCCCAGTAAACACTGTAAGCGAGCCTAGTGGCTTCAACGTTGACGCATGCTCAAATAGCGATCTTGGCGAATTTCTATTCCATTACGTAATTGTTACAAATTTGGGGGACTAAAATGGCAACTTTCGTCTAACTTTTCTCGCGTTTCCTTCGGTGAAATTTCGTAAAATTTGCCAGAGAGGTTATAATTATTTTGCTTTACATGGCATTCGTTTTTTACGAAAATCTATAAGACCAGTTTTTACGCAGAGGGGAAAAACACAAATTTGCAAATAACAAAGAAGCTGCCTTTACAACCCCCTACTTTTTTCTGTTTAAAATTATTTTTCAGATAATATCCATGTACTGTGAAAATTTTGGAAGATTTCACCGAAGGAAATAGAAGAAAATTGAACTTAAAGCCACATAAACGCTCAAAGTCGCATTTCTTTGGGTACTCTTAATACACGACTTAAACCCAATATTTTAACAAAAATGGTTGTAGAACACTATTTCATCCTTGCTTATTGTATTTGATAAGTTTGAGCGAACTGGGAGTGAAAACAAATGCAAAAACCAGATTTCAAAATATAACACTAGCGCACGCCACATTCATGTTATTACCCTATGGAGCCACCTTAATTAACACCACAAATAGAGTGCATTTAGGAGCAAGATCTGTAGCATGGATTTCCTGATATTTACATTACTTTTAAAGTTATAACATCAAGAAAATTTTCTGACGTAAAAGCTTTTTCAATATCGTAAATCTTAGCAAATCCAAACATGGCCAAAAATTAAACCCAGGATCTAAGGGAGGCCATGATATTACGGTTAGAAGTCATCCATTGTAACCATTATGTAGTTAAGGGTCTCCCCCCTTAATGGTTGGGTGGTATAGTTATTATATATTATGGGTGTAAAGGTAGTGCAATTATAAGAAAGCAAAGGCATAAAAGGAAATATAATATGTGACGCAATAATGTTCATGTACTCGAGTCCCAGCTTCAGACCTGTGTGTACTCATACATTACTTATACTTATTATATGGCTACAATAGTACGCGTGCTCTGATTGGCGGATGAGCGGGCAAGATTTTCTTGTAATGACCGGGCATTATGAAAATAATTTTTCTTGCCTTAGCTTTTTACAACTTTACACAGGTCAGTTTGTTTTGTGAAAATTAAAGTGATTAAATTTGGCCTAGATCTTGGCATAATGAAGACAAAAATTGCCTCATTGTCGAAGGAACCGTTTCTTCTGGTTTGGATTGCATGACCTCGAATGACCTCTTGTGCGCGCAAGCGGATATTGGAAAACATTTCCTTTTTTTCAGCGCTAAAAATGCCATATAATAAATAACTTATTAACCTCATCCGTTCGGTCATTACAGGAAAATCTCAGACCTCGGCCTTGATGTATTGACCTCACTATCGCTCGGTCAATACATCAAGGCCTTGGTCTGAGATTTCCCTGTAATGACCTCACTCTCAGTTAATAAGTAGTATAATATTATGTAACCAGTAATCTCTGTGTGCAAAGAAGTGCAGGTCCAATAGCCCAAGGCTAGTAGATTTTGCAGTTGGGATGTGAAACTACTCCTCTATTCTGATATCCTGATATCAGAATATCCTGTCTATTCTTGTGATAAACAAACTATTCTCCACTGACCAAACTGCTGCTGCAAGGCGAACACCGAATTACTAGTGTCACCTTATACAGAGTATAGCTAACTGTCATGGGTCGTGGGTTTGGGTAAAGTTGTGGGTGTGTGTAAAAGTCGTGGGTAACAAAAAAGGCATGTACTAAAACCCGAAACAATGAAACGAAACCACCGAAACGAAACGAGCGAAACCGCCGAAACGACCGAAACGAAACTGCTGAAACAACCGAAACGGCCAAAACGAGCAAAACGAAACAAAATCACCGAAACAAGGAAAACCATTACTTTTATTGAGAGCTAACCGTAAACAGGCTAACCTGGGAGTTTTTCAGCCTAACCTGAGCGATATTCCGGCTAACCTGAGTGCTATTTAGGCTAACCTGAGTGCAAGGTACATTCCGATTAGCCTGAATGGCACTCTGGTTAGCCTGAATATCACTCAGGTTAGCCTGTTCACGGTTAGCTCTCAATAATGGTAATGGGTTTTGCTTGTTTTGGTGATTTTGTTTCGTTTTGCTCGTTTCGGCCGTTTCGGTTGTTTTGGCGGTTTCGTTTCGGTCGATTCGGCGGTTTCGCTCGTTTCGTTTCGGTGGTTTCGTTTCGTTGTTTCGGGTTTTAGTACATGCCAACAAAAAACACCTTTTAGAAACTTCTCCTTCCAAGGAATAATAATTCCTACTGTCAATCGAATAGCTTACAGATGGCTTTATACACTGCAAGCTTTTTTCAGTGAAAGTCTTAATTTAAAAATCGCTCAGTGTACTCTGCAAAAAAGAATTGTTACGACTAGGGATGAGAGAAAAAAAGAAAGGTAACGTCCATACCTTTGCTCCGTAAAGTCAAGTTAAAGCAGTTCAAGGCTTTAAAATTCCGTAGCATTATTTGGATTTACAAAGCTTGGCAACTCCGAAATGTTTTAACAGCGATTCGGAAAGGTAAGCGACTGACCACACCATGTTTCCTGTTGTTTGTCGTCTACTTGCAGAGAAATTTTTGTATGTGTATTATTAACAAGTAATCACATGATTTTTCTCGTGCAATTTTGGATAAATCAGCACTCGTAAATTTTTCAAAGACTACATGTACAAATAATTTGCACTCGCCCTACAAATGGTCTGTTTAACTGCAACTACATCTCTTAATTATAAATTCTTACCGTTGCCTTTTCTTCCATTCCATTGTGCAATGTTAAACTCACCTAAAATATATGTGATCTACACAAAAAGAAACACTAAACACAACCGATTGCGAAGCGAGGGTTTCTTCTGTTCACCGCTGACAAAAATCGCTCAGACAAAAATGTACTGGGTCGAAAGTTCATCAATGCGGACCTCTCAGAAATCAATCGGCCTGCCAAGCGCGATAGCTGGCAAAGCGCCATAATGTTATCCTCTGTCAGTGAAATGAAAAGTTTTTGCATATTTATCACACTGGATACATTAAGGTAAGAGAACAATACAACAACAGCTATTGTTGTAACTACATGGCATATAACTTTCGAATCTGGGTCGGCTGAAGAGTCAACTCGTCTCCGGTAGTGTGTTTCGTTTCCTTTAGTGGCCGGGCGGGTGCGGGAAATAATTCATCAAGACTTTATGACTTGATTATTATCCTTTTCTTGTTTTAGGGACAAAGAATGATGGCACCTTGTGAATTAGGATATATGCTTACAAGGTGTGAGCTTACTGCGATTTTCGTTGAAAAATTTTAGCGGCATCTTACCATTGTGAGTCGATTCCTGCGGTTTTGAAAGCGCCTAATCCGGCGCTTCTCTGGAGAAGCTGCTGTCCTCGATTGTTGGCGTCTTGCTCTGTAGAACCGTTTTATTCTCGTTCTTATTAAACTGTCTGTGGGCGGCGGATGGCTTGCGTTATCGTCCCTTTCACGGAATCGGCAGAGCGCCCTGACGTAATCCACAATTTCTTCGACAAGGTCTTCATTTATTTCAGACCATGGGACTAGAGGAAAACAAAGTTTTCTTCGTGATATGTTCTAATGAACCCTTCACGCACAGAGACAATCATTTTTGGAAAGTTTACTGATGCAAAGGTTAGCAGATTTAATTTTTTGTTGTCAAGTCGTTCTTTTTTTATTTTCCAGTATTTTCTTTTTCACTTTTTAAAGTTAAATATTAATATTGTGAATTCTGGACATATCTCGAATACAGTATTCCTACCATTTTTTGGATCCAGCTTTTCTTTAAACTCGACCCAGGCATCTTTAAGAAATTCCTGTAAGATATTAAAGGACGATCGATGTGATATTTACGTCGTGAAATGTATTCCTGACGCGAAATAAATACTTAAATTTTGGTGCTTGATGCGGTGTAAATGCATTATTTTCGAGGTCACTAGTAATTTTATAGATCTAAAGTTCAACTCGTCATTTCTTTAAAGAGCCGGTCTATCCCATTTCTTAGAAAAGGGAATCCTTTTTCACGTTAACACCTAGACTTGCCACAAGTCGCTCGTCTTTTTTCTTTGGGTTAATAGATTTACTTGAGTAAGATCGCTTTGAAATTACGCGCGACAGACCGCAGTTAGTTGAGTAAAATCGCTTTGAAATCGCGCGCGAGAGACTGCGCTGAATTTGGCCCCTGTGTAGCGCATCAAACGAGCGACTTCGAGCAAGTCTAGTTAACACCGTGAGTGGCTTTTGTTCAATGTTTTCGTTTTTTCTCCACTGTTCAGCTTGCTAACTATAAGGCTTATTAGTGTTTCAAAGCCCACTTTTGTTTTCAAATAAATAAACGCGAAGTAAATACTGAAAATTGTATTGGCGTTTATTACGGTGTAAATGCATTGATTTCCGAGGTCACTTGCAAATCGACACCATCAGTGGCTTTTGCACCGTTCTGCGTGCTAGCACAGGGAGACCACAATATTTGAGGAAATGAATAAATGAACAAAGAATAATATTATTCACGTGGTTTTCTGTATTGTTTTTCTTATATGTACGGTAGGCGTCAATAAACGCAACAGCACCGCTATTGTGTGCAGAGCTGCTCAAGTGCGCGAGCGGATCTGGAATATGCTAATTTTTTACCTATAATATTAATAAGTAAAAAGGGTGGCAACTCTTTCACGAAATAATTTGAACACTCTGTGCGAAATCGCTTTAAACTCGCTTCTTTCGCACCTTTTTGCGACCAAAATCGACCCAAACGAAAGCTAGATAATTTGTGAATACTCTCACCTGACAGTCTCCTGAAAAGAAGCGATTTCCAGAGAGAATTTGAGTTCCCTTTTAGCAGTTTTGCTCGGAGTTTTTTTTCGTTACATGTGCGGCCCGTTACCTTGGCACATACGCGCGAGATTTACGCGCCATCAAGTGCGAATCAGTGACGCTGCCTCCCCTGCAAAAATTTTTTTGTGCAAGCACTCACCTCTCCCGGTCAGTCAAAATTTGCCTTTTCCGATCTAGTTCGCGGCGAATTCGCGGCAAATATTGCGCTTTCATATTGTGGCAAAATGGTTGCGTGAAATTCGTGCACAACACATCGTTCGTGATTTCCAGACACGCGCAAATTTTGACTGACCGGGAGAGGTGAGTGTTTGCACAAAAAAATTTTTGCAGGGGAGGCAGCGTCACTGATTCGCACTTGATGGCGCGTAAATCTCGCGCGTATGTGCCAAGGTAACGGGCCGCACACGTAACGAAAAAAAACTCCGAGCAAAACTGCTAAAAGGGAACTCAAATTCTCTCTGGAAATCGCTTCTTTTCAGGAGACTGTCAGGTAAGAGTATTCACAAATTATCTAGCTTTCGTTTGGGTCGATTTTGGTCGCAAAAAGGTGCGAAAGAAGCGAGTTTAAAGCGATTTCGCACAGAGTGTTCAAATTATTTCGTGAAAGAGTTGCCACCCTTGTTACTTATTAATACTGTAGGTAAAAAAATTAGCATATTTCAGATCCGCTCGCGCACTTGAGCAGCTCTGCACACGATAGCGGTGCTGTCGCGTTTATTGACGCCTACTGTACATATAAGAAAAACAATACAGAAAACCACGTGAATAATATTATTCTTTATTCATTTATTCATTTCCTCAAATATTGTGGTCTCCCTGTGGTGCTAGCTAAAGGGCTCTCACTTTGTACGTTTTTAACATTTGACAGTTTTTATTGCAACAGTAACTGCTTACCAGAGGAATGGCCTCAGACGGTGCTAATTCCTAAAAAGAGAACGGAGAATTTTACCAAATTTAGGAGAGAAACCATTTAAGTTTCACGACATATTTAATCGCACGTAACACGAAAAAAGTTGCAATAGTGTAGCACTTACCTTTGGCGCCACTGTATTTGAAATTAAATTTTCTAACAACGTCCTCGCTCGAGGGTCATTTATTATTTCTTGTACAAGGGCTTCGGGCGTTTCGTGTCGCTGCATTTTGGGTGAAAACCGCACAAGGACGCAAAAAAAAAATTTTTTTTCGCGGACTTGGATACAATGATCTCGTCTTGCTGGCGCGATTTTCGCGCCTCTTCACGAACTAGTCTTCTCTGATTGGCTTCCTCGATATGGTGTCCATCTATCATTGGCTAAAGAGAAAAAAGTACGCGTCATGTTGCGAAAACTGCGACGAGCGCTGGGCGAAATTGTTTCACTTTGTTTTAATTGTAGCTTGTTTGTTTCATTCAAGTGAACTTAATGTGGTTTTCCTCATTTGAATGGGTTTTTTTTGGAAGTTAAATGGCTTTGTTTTAGAAAGGGAGTCCGGTTACTTTATTTTCTGAACGGGATAATGTCAAAAAGGAAATGCTTCTGTTCCGACTGCGATGGGAAGATACGCTCGTGGAACACTGTTAAACGGCACCGTAGTCTATACCTTCCCGGTAAGTTTATTTATTTATGACACTTTTTTTGACTATCTGTCTTCCTTAAAATAGTTAACATGTAATACTTTGCACAAATCAAAAGTTAATACAACAAATAACTATAAACACTTGAGAAGATTTGGTCGCCTTCTCAAGAGAGATCCTTATACTTCCAAATGGCTTAGGGATGGACCATTAATTTTTTGGTGATGGTGGTGGTCGGGGGGAGGGCAACTTTTCTGACCGTGAAATTTTTTTTTTAACTCGAGGTAGTGCAAGATTTTGTTTTGCTACTTGCCTGAGATTTTTCACCCATAGCTCCCCCTATAGGATTTTTTTTTTCAGTTGTCTTTTTCTGTGCATGAGTTTTTTTGTGCAAATTCCCCCCCAAAAAATATAAATATATATATAATAACTAGTGGTACCTATCGGTAGAAGTGCCAACGAGTACAACAAGAGAGAAGGGTTGTGAGGCTAATAAATTTATTGTAAATGTTTGACTAAAAGTACACTTTATGATGTGGGTGTGATCAATGTACATTGCATGTATTCGTTGCGGAATGTTTGTGGAATAAACTGATGCGATTTGGTGAAGGCCTAATGAAGGAGTTCTAAAATGATACTAAAGTAGTGAGAAACCTTGTGAAATCCATGTAATTTGAGGGTTGCAAACCATTGCAGTTCTATGCCGCTATTTTGGAAAGGTGTCAGCTGTTTTTTAAGTCCAATAGACCTTAAATCAGAGTGGCTGTGAGCTACTGAAACTCGGAAAATATATAGCCTTTGTTTACTTCGTATATAGTAACACAAATAAAGGCTGCATTTTACCCAACCCCCTACCCGCTTCACAAGACTAATTGATTACTAAATTTAATATTAAAGACTCTCTGTCGACTGCGAGTGTTTGTTATTGTTTTGATTCTGGCGGTGAAGAAAATCGTTCGAAAATCAGAAAGATTTAGGGCATTCGCGGCCTAAAATAAAATATACCGGTAGAAACAGGTATAAAGTGTTTACTTTCGAGGTCATCCAGCTAAGAAATACTTTATTTTGAAATTATGACCTCGCGTCGTGGGGGCGCAAGCTACAATTACAATTACAAGCTCCTGTCGCCATACGCGTCATTGGTCGTCATTTGAAACAACTCCATAAAATAAATTTCCTTTTTATTTGCTTTTAGAAGCACATATACAGAGTATATATATACAGTACTTAGTGCTCTTAAAATACAAGATGTAGAACTAGAGCAATGAACATTTCGTGGCGATTTCCATACCGCGGTTTGGAATTCCTGCGGAGATTGTTTCGATAAAGCGGTCACGTACAGATTCTAAATGCTTTCAGTTCGATCTTTTTTCAGTCCGAAAGATTGCCATTACTAGCGAGTAGGGGAAAAATGAAGCAAAGAACGCACTTTTCATCGAAATAAAAATTTCAAATAATCTCAATAAAGCTTACTTGGTACTGGAAGAATCTACTGGCAATGCGAAGGGAAATAATTCTGCAGCGATTCAGTGTCACTCAGCTCAATACTGCAACAAACGTGGACAGTTTTCACTTTGCCTGTATCCGAGGTCATCTTCTTTGTTTCTCCATTGATTCTGGGCAGATTTTCTTGAATAAATCTTTTCGGAAGAGCCTCTCGTTACAGTCTAGGCCTTACGCAGGCGATTCTTGGCACCCGCCATGCATGGCTAAAAGCAGGCCGTTGTTTTGCTTCTCACACATGTGAGTTTGCGGATCACGTATCGACGCCATGAATCATGCATCGTGTACGTGCTGAACAAATAAGTAGCGCGCTGATTGGCCACAACTATGACAAATTGTGCACGTGCTGAACAGTTTCTGCTCAACAGATTGGCTAAAAACATCAGACATTGTGTCGTCACGATCTACCTTACATTACATTACCTTACATTACATTACATTACATTACATTACATTACATTACATTACATTACTTACATTTCTACATTTTGGAGCGTTTGTGAGATTTTTTCCGCACATACAAATCTTCTCACGGCTCTATAATCTGCCGCCTCGTCAGGCCTTCTGGTCTTCCAGAAGGCCTGACTCGTTGGCAATAATTGGGTTGTCACATAGACAGTGCAGTATTTTACTATGACTTGCATGCAATTAGGTTTTATTGGGATTTGCTTGCATTTAATTCCACTCCTGTTTGCTTGCGGTAAGCTTTTATCTGCTGGTAAGCTAAGTTTTGTCTCGTTTCAGGATTTGGCACATGCCACATTATACACATTTATAATAATAATTTAACCTTGCTGAAAATTTTATTTTGATTTGCAATATTTGTGAGGATGATAAATTAGTGAGAACAATAACAACTTGGATCACAGTGATCCCACGTTTGTGACTGATTGGCTAACAGAACTTTGGGGCTACATAAAAATAATTTTTTTTTGGAATATTTACTAACTTCAAAAGTAAATTATGCACTTGTCCAGTTCATGCAGCAAGGTTTTCAGGTGCATCGGTATACCACTTACTCCCCTGCCTGACCTTGATAAATGTATATATGACATTTTAATGCGAACGCTCTCAAGTGCAGTCACCCAGTGCTTATATAACTGATTGAGAAACACTACAATGGGTTTACAAAATCTGAATGAGAATAAATTTCTGGAATATTTCTTTATATGAAACACATTGCTCTTAACTTTTCCAGAACTTAAAGTCTCATCCACAGTTGAGGAGGTTCCTGTGAACATTGTTACAAAAGGTATTTTGACTTAAAAAAACTTGTGGAAATGTAGATGTTCTATTTTTTGTAATGTATTACATCACAGTCACCCCTTGCTTCTATGTTTGATGGGCCAATACATATAACTACAGTGGATTAAGATATCTGAATAATTTTCTTATGCACTTGTCCAGTTCACACAGCCAGGTTTTCAGGTGTATCGGTATACCACTTACTCCCCTGGCTGAGCCTGATAAATGTTTAAATGACATTTTAACGCAAACATTCACAAGTACAGTCACCCAGTGCTTATATAACTGATGGAGAACTACTACAATGGGTTTACAAAATCTGATTGAGAATAAATTTTTGGAATATTTCTTTATATGAAACACATTGCTCTTAACTTTTCCAGAACTTAAAGTCTCATCCACAGTTGAGGAGGTTCCTGTGAACATTGTTACAAAAGGTATTTTGACTTAAAAAAAACTTGTGGAAATGTAGATGTTTTATTTTTTTTTAATGTATTACATCACAGTCACCCCTTGCTTCTATGTTTGATGGGCCAATACATATAACTACAGTGGATTAAGATATCTGAATAATTTTCTTATGCACTTGTCCAGTTAATGCAGCCAGGTTTTCAGGTATATCAGTATACCACTTACTCCCCTGGCTGAGCCTGATAAATGTATGACATCTGTAAAACCGTTTTATTCTCATTCTGATTAATCTGTCTGTGGACGGCGCCTGGCTTCGGTTGTCGCCCCTTTCACGGAATCGGCAATTTGATTTTTTGGGTTATTTACAGTACTTAATAGAAAGGTAAAATAATGTACTTTTCCAGATCACATCTCATTGTCAGCTGAAGAGTCTGTAGGCATAGGTATTGTTTTATGTATTAAACTGAATGGTCATTCCACTACTTTTTTGCACCGTGAATATAAGACCTAGAAACATTTTGGGTGCACAAAGAAATTGCCCAAAATAACCTATACAGGAAAAGCAGTAAGGAGTCTCATGAATACATGTACTATTCAATTCATGTTAGGCTACATTGACAAGTCAGCTTAAGTGTTGCTGCATGCATTAATTTTGAAACACACACGGCATCTGGATATGAAAAAATACTCTGTAACATAAAATTGTATACTTTTTTTCCAGTCTCTATGCAAGGGGAGAGTGGTGATGATAGCTCGGATGAAGATCAATTCACGGGAAAGGATGTTCTGAAAGGCATTTCTGATGTCGGCACTAGCAAAATTACCAGCTCTTCTGATGAGGAGTCATTAATTGGTAAGATGAACATCAGAACTTTAAATCCTCCAAGAACATTCTTGAACAAAACAGCCAGGATAAACTAGCATGAAAGTCACTTTGACAAGCCCAAAATTCTCTATAAGGGAAAAGCAGTTCAAAGGAGTCTCATGTCATGTGCTTTTCAATTCATGTCAGGGCTACATTGACAAGTCGGCATAATTGTTGCTGCATACATTAATTTTGAAACACACACTGCGTCTGGATATGAAAAAATACTTTGTAACATAAAATTGTTTACTTTTTTACAGTCTCTATGCAAGGGCAGACTGGCAATGATAGCTCAGGTGAAGATCAATTCATGGGAAAGGATGTTCTGAAAGGCATTTCTGATGACAGCACAAGCAAAACCAGCTCTTCTGATGAGGAGTCATTAATTGGTAAGATGAACATCAGAACTTTAAATCCTCCAAGAACATTCTTGAACAAAACAGCCAGGATAAACTAGCATGAAAGTCATTTTCACAAGCCCAAAATTCTCTATAAGGGAAAAGCAGTAAGGAGTCTCATGTCATGTGCTTTTCAATTCATTTCAGGCTACATTGACAAGTCGGCATAATTGTTGCTGCATACATTAATTTTGAAATACACTCTGCGTCTGGATATGAAAAAAAACTTTGCAACGTAAAATTGTATACTTTTTTACAGTCTCTTTGCAAGGGGGGAGTGATGATGATAGCTCAGATGAAGATCAGTTCACGGGAAAGAATGCTCTGAAAGCCATTGCTGATGACAGCACTAGCGAAACCAGCTCTTCTGATGAGGAGTCATTAATTGGTAAGATGAGCATTAGAACTTTAAATCCTCCAAGAACATTCTTGAACGAAACAGTTTTGTTCAGTAGACATGCTTCACATTTACGTATTGACATGTTTTGTTGTATTGATCGTTAAGGATTCACCCTGCACTGGTTTGCTTGTGGTTAGCAGCTTCCACCATGGCGTGCATGTGTTATAATTTATTAGCTTTTACATGCATTTGGTGGTTAGAGTTATAATTGATACTCTTTGCTCTTCCACGATTTCGCCAAATGATTAGATTCATGTAATATTATCTAAGATATTAACATACTAAATCTAAGATATTAACATACAATGTACAAAAGAACTCAGGAACAAAGGAAAATCCTAAATTACACGTATGCCAAATAGTAAAAATTAAATCCAAATGCGAATTAATCATTGAGTTGTTAAATTTGTCAGTGTTACATATATTACAAGAGTTTTTAATTTCCTTCCAAATTTGCCATGACACAGGAACACAGGAACAAGCTTTGCCCCAAACTGAGACACAAGAATCATCAATGATCATGGAATTTCCTGAATGTGAAGATGATCAAAACAACACCATTGTTCAGTGGATTTGCCACATTCTTATTAAGTTAAAGTTGAAATACAATTGTTCTAATGCTCTTTTTTCGTTAATAATCGCTGTAATTAATTTTATTCTTGCCCTGATTAAGCATCCCCTTCATTTAATTTTTCCGAAAACTTTCAATGATTTACTACTAATCTCTAATTTAAAGGTATTTAATGAATGTGAAGTAATGGCAGTCTGTCCTAATGTTAAGTGTAATGCGCTCTACAAACTGTCAGAAATTGTTAGAAAGTGTGCCAGTGGAGTCACAAAACCTGCCACCTGTAAAAAGAAAGTATTTGGTAAACCCTGTGGGGCTGAACTGGCGTATCCTGAGGCTCTGTCCTTTGGGAGAAAGAAGTGGGTACCATTTAAGAAATTCCCTTTTCTGGCACCTTCCAAATGGATCACTTTATTTTTTAAGAACAAAGAGTTCATCAAGCTTCTACAACAACGTCCAGATCCTTCTGCTGATGGATTATTACGGGACATGTGGGATGGGAAGGTTTTAAGAATTTTTCTCAAGGATCCAAGGGATCATAACCAACCTCTTCTGCAGCAGAAACATAATTTAGCATTACTATTGTATCTTGATTTCTTTAATCCTTTTTCACGTGCAGTCCACTCCAGTGGGGTTCTCTGTATGACAGTTCTTAATTTGCCAAGATGTGTTCGCCATCAGAAAAAATGGGCCATGTTGATCGGTATTATTCCTGGCCCAGAGGAGGCTCAGCGTCATATTAATAGCTTCCTTAAGCCAGTTGTAGATGATCTTCTTTTATTATATACTGGGGTAAAAGTAACAGATGTTGTCATGCCTGGAAAGACCTTCATAAGCCGTGCCGTCCTTTTACCTGTTCTTGGTGACATTCCCGCATCAAGGAAGCTCTCACAATTTCTGAGTTATAAAGCCAATAAACCATGTGACAAGTGCCACAAGAAAGCTAAACGAGAGCCTGGTACAGCTGGTGCGTCCGGAAGGATGTCCTTTGTCACTGAAACCATGCCAAGAGCCAGAAGTGATAAAGAAGTTAGAGCTGCAATGGACAAGTATCAAATGGCATCAAGCAAACATGCTTCGGATGAAATAGCAAAGGTGAGTGGTGTTAGATATAGTGAATTATCTCGCCTCCCTTACTTTAACACTGTTGACAATTTCCTTGTTGATCCAATGCACAATGTCTTTCTTGGTCTTGTGGAAGATATTGGAAATGCGATAATAGTCCAGGATGAGAAATTGATTACTGCTAATGGCCGAGATACTTTCCAGAGAAGAATGAGTTCTATGAGACTACCTTATGATGTTGGCCGCCTCCCACACACCATGCTAAATAAATTATCAGGAAGAGGTATAACAGCACAACAATGGAAAAATTTCATCATTTCTTTTGCAAGAGTCTGTCTCTGGGGAGAGGTAAGTAAAGATGCATACAAAATGGTTCGTACTCTAGCAGAAGCTTGTGAAATTGTTCTTCGTGATCCTCTAAATCACAGTGATGTTGAGCGTTTGAAGAAACTGCTACAAGTTCACCATCACCTCTATGCAAAAATCTTTGGTGAGTATTCTGTAAGTGTAAACTATCATATGATTCTTCACCTGCCTGACCAGATTTTGAACTGGGGTCCTGCATCTGCTTGGTGGTGCTTTCCGTTTGAAAGAAGAATTGGGGAGCTCAGTGACACCTTGACTAGCGGTAAGTCAGTAGAGGAACAGATCTTCAACCACTTTTTCCTACAACACTGTGCTGATCACTTGCCAATGCCTGTCCTTCCTACTTTACTGCGTGAACAAATTCCAGCAGCCATTAAACCTTTACTGGAAACCCCTTCTGACAGCGTCCCAGATTCTTCACATGAAACAGCATATCTTGGAAGGGGAGCTGAGGATTTCTTCACTGGAGAGGTTAGTTCTATTTATTCCACCATGCTTCCACCAGGTGACCCTTTCCATTTGGTTGAGACTGAAGAATTTCCATTTTCTAGCTGGCCTGTTGTCTTCCTTCCACCACAGAGAATTAACCAACGAATTCAGGTATCCTTTCTGACAGATCTGAAGATGTACTTTGGACGACTCTACAAGGATGCATTTCTTTTGGTAGAGCCACGCATTGATATCTATGCTAGGTGCAATGTCAATGGCACTGTATTTTCATCACAGTTTAATAGAACGGATCGAGGTAGTAATGTTCTCTGCTACTGCGTGGACCGCGATCTTCGAGGAGCTGAAACACCTGCACCCTACTTTGGGAAAGTCACCTTTTTTTTCAAGGCAAGTGTTCACTTTTTGGACAGTTCAACTGGGACTGCCAAACGAAAGACACACAGCTTGGTTTTCCTTGAATGGTATCGTTTTGCAAATCCAAAGCATTCTGTGGACCAGTCGTCCGGTCTTCATGCCCTTAGTGGCCTTTTTTACAAAGGCGATAATATCCTCAATGCCAGGCGCATGATTCGTAGGGTGGTATTGACAGAAGTCAAGAGGAACTACAACCTAGTAGCAAACTTAAGTAAATAGAGTCATTAAATGTGGTTTGATCTGTGGTGTTATCAAGTTTCTTGCAAACTAGTGATTACCTTGACACATTCCCCTTTTTACAGTGATCGAGGGAGCATATTAATTTTAAGGGCAAAAATTAGGGTATACCACTGAGTGTTATGTTTTATCAAGTCAAAAATGTGAGATTGCTATCTACTCCTTTTCTGACAATATTTCTTTTTTTTTCCAGATATTTCAGATGTTTCAACAACTTCTGTTCTTCTTTTTTTAGTATTTGTTTATTAAGAATAAAAATCAGCGGTAATACTTTCGAATGATGTTTCGATGAATCGTTCATCATTTTCAAATTCTAAAAGTCAGATTTTCCATTGCAGCTGAAGTTTGTGAGATTAACTCAGATATGATCAATAATGCTGCTGCAATTGGATTGCATTTCTTTTAAAAGGGATCAACAGTAGAAGAAACGAAATGAGTTCCAATGATAAAAAAAAATGTATTTGTCAGTCAGGTGGGACTGTGTTCTTGGACCCACATATACCTAAGACCCGTATAATCCGTAACTGTATCTTGTATCTTTAGTTAATATACAATCTTCGTTCACTGTTCAAAATCCACGCGCGCAATTGGTTAAAATCGAGCACATGATTTTACTTTACCTGTCGTCAGCAAACTCCGACAGTGCGTTATTGACAATAACGCATAAAAATCGTGCATTATTGACAATGGCTTCAGCTGACAGGTTTGCAGAAATAGTGGAAGAACAAATATGAACTTTGAACGATTTTGTGAATGATTTTAAGCCTCACTTATATTTAATTCAGCTTTGTAATTTCTATATTCTTAAACGACGCTAATGTAATTTTGTGCTACTTAGCTAGAACTGAATTCTTATTCTATTTATTAAAAATTCTTGTTCAAAGTTCGCGAAATTGTGTATTGCGTGCAGTGTACTCAGATTGTATATTAAAAGGGTTAGAGGCTGTTAGTTCGTGTTTTGTTTACAAATACACGCACTTGCTGGCAGCACAATGAACTCGAAATTTTCAATACTGCACTCGGCTACGCCTCGTGCAGTATTGAAAATTTCTCGTTCATTGTGCAGCCAGCGCGTGTGTGTATTTGTAAACAAAACACTCACAACAGTCTCTAACCCATAATTATCAGTAATCAAAAGGCGATGAAAGGCTGTCCTTAGCAAGGGATATTTGGATATGCTCTAAGAATTGTGTATAAATGAATGTGTTTAAATGAAAGATGGTCAAAGAGTTTGGTTCCCCTGGGTGGAATATAAGATAATTTAAACTCTGTGAGTTTATTTAGCTATTTCTATAAGCTATAAGTGTTTTGCTGTGTTTATCCTCAATTGAAGCAAGAATTAATCCTACACATGTGAATTCCCTTTTGCTATAACTGTTCCAGTTAAGTAAATATCATGTAGTAGGGTACCTTGCAGTTAAGGGGGAGATCTGAGGTCCCTGAAATCCAAAAGGGAGTTGGGTCTTATATATTATAGGATAAGGATTTATCAAAAGCTCTCTTGATCATTAAAGGAATAAATCAAAGGGTCAGACTTATTTCGTCAAGCTTTAATTAAGCCAAGGGAGTAAGACCTACAACCAGCTTGCAATTCCATAAGAAAACATAACAACCATGAGTTTCTCTGAAAATGGTGCTGGTTAATCAAAGATCATGTTTTATATCACGTTTTAATATCTACACAATTGGCTTACTTATTGCATCATAATTTAAATTGATTTCATTATAATGGTTTAAAGTACATGTAGTGTTTGGTTAATATGTGATCATGTCACTTATTACATGCACATCATGTTTAAATGGCTACAAATAGCTACCTATTACATCATGTTTGACATTGTTTGGGTTAATTAAAGATCGCAACCTATTACATCATGTTTCAAAATGGTCTTGCAATACCAAGGGCAAAATTTTTTCCCAGCACCAGTATGACCCTGGTGTTCTGTTGACTAAATGTCATGTACCAATTATTATATACATCATATGTTTTAACGGTTTCAAATGGTGTTTCTTTTTACTTAAAGATCATGTATTACGTTATGTTTAAATATCATGTAGAGGCTAGTTATTGTTTCACATCTCAAATTGGTTTCATGAACGATTTTTAAATGGCCATTTTATATGCTATTTATAGCATGTTTCTAATTGTTTAAAATGGTATTTTGTTAATGAAAATCATGACACTTGGATCACAATTTAAATGGCCTTGCAATACCATTAAGGACAATTTTTTTCTTTCAGCCTCCCATATGACCCATTTTGGTTTGGTTTATAATTTTGAATGCTGTGTCCTTTTAAGTATCATGTTGAGGAAATGAATTAACTGGTATGACCTTTACTTGCAGATGTTTAAGAGGCGGCGTGGCCTAGTGATTAGGGCGCTGGACTTGTAACTAATTGTCCACAATTAGTACAATTGTGCTATATACTTTGATTTGATTTTATGTTTATTTATCATGCTGATCACTTTCTTGTAATCACATTTTGGTGAGGGTGGGGTGGGAGGTTGCTGGGGGCTTCCAGGGCTCTTTTGATGTAAATGTTCAAGTGAACATATTGCTATAGGGAACAGGTTTAAGGAACTGAGGCAGAAATAGCCCATTTATGCTTTAATTAATTACGTCAAACGGAGTGTGAAGTTTTCATTTTATATATTAATCTAAAGTGCAGGTGGCTGTCTTACAAGGTAAATGTGTCTTGGAAATCAAATATTATGCCACCTTTGCTCCTTTGAATGTGAAATTAAAGGCATATTTCATATTATGATCTCCCTTGAAGATTGAAGGGAGGGAGATCCTGCAGTGACACCTAATTCTTGTACCATTTGTTGGGAGTATTGTGTTGGCTGGTACATTAATGTACTTACCTGTATGGCATTTCACATCTCTTTGAGGTAACCTTATAAACTGTATTACAATAATGTTATTGGGAGCTTGAGTATTGTGTTGGCTGGTGTAAATGTACTACCTGTATGACATTTCACATCATAAGTCTCTTTGAGGTAGCTTTAGCGGTATTACAATAATGTTATTGGGAGCTTGAGTATTGTGCTGGCTGGTACATCAATGTACTACCTGTATGACATTTCACATCATAAGTCTCTTCCCGGTAGCTTAAAATGTATTAAAATAATGTTGTTGGGAGATTGAGTTTAATCGTGCTAACTGGTACATTAATGTGCTACCTGTATGACATTTCACATCATCAGTCTCTTTCAGGTAACTTTAGCTTATAATTTACATTAATGTTTATTAAGAAGAAGATGGGATATGCCCTTTTGGTAGGAGGGGGAAGAGAAGAAGCAGATTATTACAACTGGTTAAATTAATTCTATAGGGAGGGGCAAGTATGTGGTGATTTGGCTTCTCTAGGTGAATTTACATTATTAGTATTTTCTGTGTAGCAAAAGTAATGTTAAATTAAATGTATGACACCACCATTTAATTAATATTTTTTTTTGCTTTATATGTGTTATTCATTATTTAATATGTGACACTTTTAATAACCTACTTAATTAAGGCTATAAGGCACTCTTTTAATGATCATGAGCCCATAAGGAAAAAATGTTACAGAGATGGGACTGTCCAATTGCAGTTAAAAGTGTTTACTATTGGAAATTGTTACATCATAAATTAATTAACTTAAATAGACTATCTGCTTCCTTTCACCTCCTTTTATTAGGTAGGTTAATTAATAGCTGTTATTTAAATACTGTTGCTTTGCAACAGCCTTTCACTCACTTTTTGGATTTCTCATTTTTCTTTAAATGCATTCTCCCTTTTTCTTGGTACTTTCCTTAATCTCAAGCCTATAATTATAGCAGGAAATATATGTTTGTAAAGACATACTTGAGTTGTAAAACTGTACACACAGCAGATAACTGAGAACTCTTTATTGTCACACTGACTTTGTTTTTTGTTTTCAATTTACAGCAACTACAAGACACGATGATTTAAATTGCATCTTGCTGTTAAGCACTGTCATACATTTGAACCCCTTAATTGTCTTAATAATGTTGTTTTGTATATATACAGGGTTCGTACAGAGTCTTGAATTCTTGAAAAAGTCTGGAAATTTGCGAACTTATTTTCCAGACCTTGAAAATGTATGAAAAATTGAGATGTAGTCTTGAAAAAAAGGGAAGGTCTGGAGTTTTTTCCAAGCTGTAACAAGTGCTTAATTGCTGGGTGAAATCTCTCTGAGGTAGCTGAATCTCTCTTAAATTTATAGCTTGGCTAAAACGTTTTATAATCGCGATTGGGGGAGAAGGGATGGCGCAGTGGTGAAAGCGCTCGCTTCCCACCAATGTGGCCAGAGTTCGATTCCCGGACCCGGCGTCATGTGGGTTGAGTTTGTTGTTGGTTCTCGTCCCTGCTCCGAGGGTTTTTCTCCGGGTTCTCCGGTTTTCCTCCCTCCACAAAAACCAACACTTCCAAATTCCAATTCGATCGGGAATTCGAGGGCCACAGGTTTGTCAGTCGCGAGACAGTTATGTGCTACCCTCGTTAAACATAGTTGATTTATTTATTTATTTATTGGAAATTTTTTAATTTTATACCATACCCCAGTCTCCTACGCAGCCATCATTTTGCCTGGCCATGTAATTTGACTAATAACGAATAGTCTGGAAAATGAAAAAAATGGGTTGGAAAAAGTCTGGAAAAGATCTTGAAATTTATACACAAAAATTTGTACGAACCCTGTATATACTACCAGTATATACGGTCTGTTTCTTTCATTTTGTGGCGAGTAGCATTGATTTCAAAGTTGGCTTTACTGTTATATCATTGATAACTGACTGCCATTGAAGTGGTTAAAGAGTTCAAGATAACAACATGAAAATGAAAAAGATGACCAGAAAATACATATAATGCAATTTAACAGGGTTGCCACAGGAAATGGTCAGGGAGAAATAAAATTCTTGAAGATCATGGAATTTTATTTCTGAGTCTGTGAAAATTCCCAATTTGAGGAAAAGTAAAGAACTGTGATGAAAGGTCAATTTGATCTAAGTGATTTTTTTTTCATTTTAATCTGACATTTTTTTTTATTTTAATTGTTGTTCATGAGAATTTTGTATAAGGGACAAATCAGGGAATTTTAAGGAAATGGTGTCTGTGCAACCATGTTTAAAAAACGTTGGTTAATTATCATAATTATGAAATGTGTGTTTGTTTTAGTGATCATGGATCTAGGGGAGTTGGCTTACATGTAATTATGGCTCTTGTTTTTCTCGAAGAACCAACTGAACCATTTTAACACCATAATACATTTTTCATGATGGGAAACTGAAAGAATGGATGGTAGACATGTAATAAATTGTGGTGTGGATGGGTAAAAATTAAGAAGAAACTCATCACTTTGAAAAGCCCAGAACATTCAGTTACATTAAGTGCAAGTCCACAACTTTCTCTGATTGACATTTAACTAAAACTAAGTGATGGGCTCTTCAGAAATTGTATGGTTAAATTTATTTATTAACCATGGTTAGTAAGTCTTAATATCACCAGTATTGGAGAAAAATAAGCTCAAAAATTATTTTTCTGAGCAATCAAAGTCAAATATTATTATTTGACAATTTATATGACCTCAAAGGGAAGCCTAGATGACATATTTAAACTGGTATCACACAACTTGGCCTTAAATGCCAGCAATTATTATGTACCTGTAACATCAACGATTGGTTAATAAACAGGTGCCATTCAAATTAATATTCTATATGATAGAACTTGTGAAATGATATCTCAATCATCAAATTATGTAGCAATTAACTATATATTCATAGTTTTCATTCTACTAGATTAATGCCAATCATGTACTCATCGTCTCAGTAATATTTCCAGGGCCCAATTGTATTGGTGATGTGGAACATACAACAATAAAACTACATGAAAATGTTCATTGAGGCTTGCTTGATCCCAATTAGGGGTCTTTCTGTAGGTACAGGTTCAGATGACATCACATTGATTTGCCTTTGTTTGTGATTATTTGTATTTTGGAGCAGTATTGTTTCTTATCTTTTATTTCTTTTTGAGTTACGTCATCTGTGTCTGGTACCTATTAGTTACCCCAATTTAGTTACAGAGTATGACATATCTTAACGTGCACTTGAGTAGTAGCTAATTAAGACTAATTCTTTATATAATTTAGAAAACAAAGGGGATTAATTCATGCCGAAGATACAATAGGTGCTGTACAACCTAGCTAAAAAGAGATTGATTACATGATTGCAACCATCAGAGCCCAGTTTTCACAGGATGGGTAAATGCTATCCACTGGAAAAATCACTATCCAGCTAGTGATAACATGGTTTGCTTTGTCAACACGTATCCACTGTATAATGATTTATCCAGTGGGTAGGGTCATCCATCCATCGAACAACCAAGGCCATCAAAAAGAATCAAGAATATGATTCCAGAAATGATATTTTGTATCCAAATGACAGCGCCTTATGGTTTTAAAGACTTTGCCGATTCCTAATTTGCATCATAGCTATGATTCCAGAAATGATGCCAGTTAACACTTTGCATCATGGTTATGATTCCAGACATGATGTTATGTGCTCACATGACATCTCGGTTATGATTCCAAAGATGATGCCAATTAACACTTTGCATCATGGTTATGATTCCAGACATGATGTTATGTGCTCACATGAAATCACATTATGATTCCAAAGATGATGCCAATTAACACTTTGCATCATGGTTATGATTCCAGACATGATGTTATGTTCTCACATGAAATCACATTATGATTCCAAAGATGATGCCAATTAACACTTTGCATCATGGTTATGATTCCAGACATGATGTTATGTTCTCACATGAAATCACATTATGATTCCAAAGATGATGCCAATTAACACTTTGCATCATGGTTATGATTCCAGACATGATGTTATGTGCTCACATGACATCTCGGTTATGATTTCATTGAAGATTCCATGTGGACACATAGCACCATGCTTATGATTGAGAGATGATTTTATGAGCCGAAATAACATCGTATTGATGATTTGTTATGATTCCACACGACTGTTGCATCATCACAAGAATCATCATATATGATTCATTAGCTTGAATTCCTGTGTAGCCTCCTTCGCAGACGCAGACTTCCAGAAAGAAATCGTGAGTTCCACATAATAAGGCAACGTGAGTCGAATTAGAAGCGAGAAAAAACAACGACAGAAATTTGAAAAGCGGTCATTTCCCGTTTCGATTTCCCTTTCGCTTTTCGTTCTACGAAAAAAAAAAACGCTGGATTGCTCGTAGTCTAAAAAAAGAAAGACATTTTAGTTAAGAGAAAGAATTTAAGGTGATAATTATTACGATTAATACTCAGCTATAGCTTCAAACATTTCAAGGTAACAGCAATTTATTTGTGGCAAAATAAAACGGTTGTTGTTGTTGTTAAATGCGGCACAACAAAGGTCACAAAGGCAAGAAAGATGAAAAGGCGAATTTGGCGATTTAATCCTGCAGCAAGTAATTAGAGTCTAAGAAACATTAACATGAAATATTACATATGCTGTATTTCAAACCTTTTATACTTTTCCTAATTTTTGAAAATGAATGAACTGAAAATGAATGAAAATGAACTGCTCGACGGAGCGAGTTTGTGAGAGAACTACATTACTCGCTACGCAATCAGCAGTTATTATTAAGCAGCTGATTATTTGGCTAATTGGCACAAATGCCAGTCAAGTTTAACACGAGTTAAATAAAATTACCTTGATCAAAAGGACTTGGATGCGAAGAAAAAATTCTGTTTGATCCCCAAGCGATGATCCGCGTCGTTAGTGCAGAAAGCATATATTTCACCGGCCGCTTAAAGGGAAGGTTTTTATTAACGGAAAATGCAAATCATTTGATTTCAACAAACAGTTATCGGAATTCTTCACACTTTTGACAATAAGAAAGATAGCTGTGACGTCGGCTGAAAACGTAACTTGCTCGTTGAATTTTAGCCAATCATGACCCGCAGAGAATATTCAACATAGTGCCATATATGGCGAGGGATTTTTATACCTGATTGAAGAAACATGCACGAACCACAGACGATTAGCGTGTCCAAACTGCCGTGTAAGAACACACGAAAGTGACTCTGAAGTTACTGTTCGCCGATTGGGCAGAGAATGATACAAAGGATTTTTCTGCTCAGTCAAGAGCCAGCATTCGCAGATTGAGCCGTTTGGAAATGGTCTTTGGAGACTCGTTTCCCGGGGGCTTTCGTCACTACGAATTCTGCCCGGTTTTAATAAGATAAGATAAAAAAAACGCGGGGGCTCGGTATACTGATAGGGCTCCCCCCCGGTCCGATTAAATTTATATAAGAGATTTGCAATATGGCGGCCGTTGTGCCGTTGGAAGGCGGGAATCAACTTTGCTCGTATTCTTCGACAAATACACTATTTATCGATTAATAAAAGAAGTAAACTTCAAAAAAAAAGTGGTTGTCTAATGTTATTCATAGTTTACATACAAAACATTCGGCATATTTTACCAGAACACTTCTAGAAGATCGCTTTCGATCGCGCGCCATTTGTTTGAAAATCCCCTATTCAATTCCCAGGCTTTTCTCTCATACAAACATGCTCTTTTCTCTTGCTATTTACCATTGGATAGTTTAGTATTTTACAGATATAAGGAGCTCTATGATTGGTGCTGGAAAGTGCGCAAAATTCGCGGAAAGGTTTGAATAAACTTGTAAACAAAACAGTTCGCGATCGAAGAAGATGTTGGGATTCGGCGAGCCTTGTGCGAAGAAAGCCAAGTGCGACAAGCAGAAAGATTACAACGAAAAACGAAAAGAAAAACCTAGAAAGCCTCAATTTAGTTTAAATTTTCAGTTCGGTTTTTGCGAAGATAAAGAGATGAGAGCCACAAACGAGAGATTCGTGCGCCTCCGCAATATGGCGAATTTGCAACCTGGGCGGACGAATGCCGATTTCTTGATAGCGCTAATGGCTAGATATGAGGGAATAACGGGTGAATCTGCAAGGGAAATGAAGTCGGTTGAAGTGCAGGCTAATTGCACGGAGTCTGTTTTTGAGCTTTATGCTCAACGAGAAGCGAAAAAAACCGACTTCCAGTGTCAGTGGCCGAGTGTGGAAGAAGCACCGATTTGTAGGCAAATCCTGTCTCCGGCTCGCGAGGAGGAAGAATTTTTTATCTGTGGGCAGGATAGTCTCGCTGTAATACTATAGGAAAATCCATTACCTGACTCGTGAATTCCACGTTAAATTTCACGCGAAAAACCGATATCGCACGAATCGCGAAGCGATGAGTGCGATATCGGTTTTTCAAGTGAAATTTAAGGTGGAATTCACGAGGTCAGGTAATGGATTTTCCTTGAATCGCATAACCTTTTAAAAATGAAAATTTGGTGAATGTTACGAATTTTATCGTGCGCTGGAGTAAAGCCAACATGCACAGCTCCTCAAATCAACTGTCAAACTGTCAGGCGCCAGCGAATAAGGAGAAACGTTACAGTAAACGTTTTTTGAATCTGGTAAGTTAGAAACCTTCGTTTTTTAATTCTTCACACAAGCTTTACCAGATGAAATAACCTGTTGTATTTTTACAACGGTGCAATATCGCGCAGCCTCACTTTCAAGTCGCAATACCGCGCTGAATACCCTCGCATCTCTAGCCAATCAGAGCGCGAGAATTCTATGAGCTATGCGATTCTACAGCAAACTGCTGCAGGTTGTGCTTGTGGATCGGAATATGTTTATGATGGCGGCGTGATGGACGGGCATGTTTTGAGGGCTGAGTTGTTGTGCAAGAACGGGCATAAAGTAAAGTGGGCCAGCTCATCTATACTTGGCAACAAGTACACTGCTAACTGCAGGTAAGCAATTCGTATTTCAATGCCTCGGTCGGTCATATTCTTGTAACTATTTCTTACGTTTAGTAATTATCTGTAAAGTAAAGCTTATTATTATTCCTTGATTGTAAAAGCTGTTGTTATTCTTGTATTCACTCAAGTTATAACAGGAAGTCATTCATGTGGTTTTATTTCGGTAAGGAATTATCGTTTGAAAGGAACAAATATATAGCTGTACTTATACTCACAATCTACAATCAGACTTGATAATTAATTTTCATGGATTACCAACTGCCAATACCATCCTGCGTCTACACATCATGCGTAAAATGCACTCAAATGGACTTTTTGTGAATTCTGTGCTTGCCTCTTTTTAGCCTGAAAACCATGCATTTCAATACAATGTAGCTAGAGCTAGGTCTGCCAAAGGACGTTGTACAAGTAGATATTGTATGACAAAAAATATTTCAATCAGGCCAGCTGAGGTAGTAATTGTGTTCACATTTTCCAGAGTTGTCCATGGCTTTACAAGCTGTGGCATCCTTGAGAGCCAGTACCTTATAGCCTGGGAATAGCACCATACTAATTAGGGGACACTACTAAAACCTAAAGACTACACTAATACTAATATCACTACAATAAAAATATATATAAGTTATATAAAAATGTTATTATAATCTATGATATGGAAAAATCTTATCATCTTTAACTAAATTGTAAAATTATAACTTGACTTGAGAGGCATTATGTGCAGCATAGGATGCAGCCCTTACAGCCAGTGTCCATTAAGCGAGTTATATCCCTTTTGCGAACAATACTTCCTTTCGCCCCGATTTACTGCCCCTGGGTCTCTGAGGATGGGCTGATCTCGTTAAACGTTAAACGTTAAACGTTAAACGTTTTGTTAGGTAAGTCTCAAGGCGGGGGTACACCTGAAGCCTGTTTTTTCCACCGCTAAACTTGGGTTTAATGCGAATATCTCGTTCGCGTCGAAGCAATCCAAAAACCCTATGCTCATTTCACAAAGCTATGTTTAGCGATGTTTTGTAAATTTTGGATGATTTTTGGGAAGAGATAGGGCGCGATCCATTGGGCCAAAATTTCCGGATATTCCGGTACAAAATCGAATGGAACAGAACGTTTCTGGGAACTCATTTCGAAAATTTTGGACAACCTCCAGAGGTTGTCCCTTTTTCCGGAAATTTGGAAATTCCGGGAATTTCCTGTTCCATTGGGCATTATCACTCCGTTTCGTCCTCTTCAAGACCTAAAAGATGGCGGCGGCAGGTGTTTTCACCAGCCATACGTATGTTTCTTTGTTTTACGCGACATAGAATAATTCTCATGACACATTTCAATGTCAGCGACGCGACGACACGTTTCGTACAATTCTTGGAAGAGTTACGTTACATTGTTCTTGACCTTGTCAAGTGCAATGTCACGTAATCGTATTGTAAATGAAAATAAATCGTACGGCGGGCGTACAGACAGATATCTCGAAAGATTGAGTTCAAAATAGTCATAGATGTAACTACGGGTAAATTTACCTCTCCACAGGAACATTATCATCTCCTTGTTGCTTCGCAAAATTAAAAATGTCTGTTTACTTGAAATCGTACTCGAGTAACAAACAACTCCAAGGGCAAACCCGCCATTTTGACGTGACCGGTTCAGTCAAGTGGAAAATACCGTTCCTTTCGGCACGGGAAAATTTCGGAAACTCAAACCGAAATTTTTGGTTGAATGGATCGCGCCCATAGTTTTTCTCAAAGGATTAGTAAAATTTGGAGAAATAAGAAATATTTTAGATCTTATGTGATTTTAAAATTAGAATTTGAAGTTAAACATTAGTATATGGACATCAAAACAGTCACCTGACAACCTGGGGTGCTCTTGCTTGGGGTTCAACTGTCTGGTGGTGTTCCAAAAAAACTCCTTTCTTCTATCCCTTCTTAAAAGCTCTTAAAATTTCACTCAAAATCGGGTGTACCCCGGCCTTAAACGGGCGTGACTTTTATTAATACCTTTACGTACGTAGAATAAAATAGAGAAAATGAATGCACAGCTTGCGTCTGCGGAAAAAGTTGAACCAAATTCGACATTCTTCCATTTTGTTTTTAAGAGAATTTTATTAAATGTTAATTTTCTACAATAAAGATTTACATTTTCGTCCCCAGAGCTGCTCGTACCTCTTTGCCGGCGGGGCCTAAGCACTAGAACAGGTTCCTCTGGAGACACGTGATTTGATTGGCTAGATTTTAACAAAGGAAATAAAAAACCTGGCCAACCAAATAAACCGTTTCAGAATCTCTTTCAACAAAGGGGTTTTGAAACGGTTGATTTAGTCGGCTAGATTTTAAACTCTCGTTGTTAAAATCTTCTCAATGAAATCACGTGTGCCACCTGTTACTCGTGCCAAGGCCCCACCGGCTGGGAGCGGCAGGCGGCACTGGGACGAGAATGGGATATTTATTGTCAACTTGGTTGACTAACAAAATTTTTTCGGCGTTTGAGCTTTAGTCCTTCGTCAGAAGATTTGCTAGGTTCCAACCAGACCGGTCCTAAGATCTGAATGCGTGATCAGTCTTTTTTTATCTGTTCTATCTGCAAGCATGACCTTCTTGCTGCAGCTTGTTAAAATTCAACACACACATGACGATGTCTCTCTCCCATACCCCCAGCGGTTATTCCAAAACCCGGCACACAAGTAGCCCCCAGGCCCACGAGCGCGGAACAGCGGTCCTGTGATGACGTAGTCGGGAACCATATTTGAAAAAGGCGATCTTGTCATTGGTGGAATTGTGGGAGTGGCTAAGTGCACGGCGTCTCGAATTCCTTCAATGGAATTCCCTGATATAACTAAGGCCAGGCGGGAGCCAGCGTGCGGCGCCAAGAAAACCGCGCCGGTCTGGGGAGAGGAGAAGGTACAGTCACCTGTAGAACAGAGAAAAAAAGAAATGAGCGCTTTCCAGAAAAACATGGCGAACGAGTGTGAAACTTTTCCACTTAATCTCCTGTCTTCGTGAGGCCTTGAAGAAAATTCAAGGGATAAACTCTCGCTGCTTGTGAAGAAATGTCCTCCATCTACACTCGGCAGCAATTTTTCATTTGTTTAAATCGATATTGATTTGTATGGGTGTTATAGTTGGGGATTTGTACCGATACAAGTGCGTCCAATACGACGGCTTACGGCTTGAGAGCTCGTCAAATCACTGTGAATATTAAAAGCATAGTAAGTCATTGAACGTTACAGAAGGGAACCAGCGAATAAAAGAAACTTACCCCTAGTTGCAAAAGCGAAAACGACAGACGCAGAAACGAACGTACAAGAGTTCTTAACAACTAAAGAAAACTGCCACTAAAGAATAAATTTGCCTAATTAAATCGAGGCGTGTCCCTTGGGGCATGAGGGCACGCCACAAAAAGAAACACAAAATATTAAGTTCCGTTTAAGTTCGTTAACAATGGGAAAAGCGGTTGTTTACGTGGGAAATCAAATGGAACGGGCCTTTCCGCTGGAAATTTTTCGGACAGAAGGAATACTTACAAGGTAATCCTCTTTTCCCGTTTCGGAAAAATTTCCGCACAGCCCCACACATTTATTATGCATGCAGATTAATTAATTATGCATGCGCTTCATTGTCTTATGAGACAATGGCCAATACCTTGAGGTACTGAATATATACATTGATAATTATTACTTACTGGGCAAATAAAAAAGGATTTCGTTGCGCGCGATTTTTTTTTCTCTTTTTCTCCCTTTCCCTGCTCCGTTCTTCCTTCTTCTTCCTTCCGTTCTACGCCACTTTTCTGTACCCAGCCTTCCCTTGACCTTTTTTTTTCCTTTTTTTTCCACGACAGGCCTCGAACCTTTACCCTTCGATTACCCCTGGATTACAAGTCCAACATCTATACCACTACGCTACGAGGTTCAGTTGAAAATTGCCAGTTGATAAATTAACTTTATTTGTCCGTCAGTCATGAAAACAAAGAAAAATTTACATTACAATTTATTTCTTCACCTTTTTGAAGCATATTTCTGATTCCACGAAAGTATGCATCACATATGTTAATCATTGGCTCCCTGGTGTATAACAGGGAAGGTTGAAGTTTCGTGTTTTCTCTAACCGCGTTTGCTTAGAAGCCTTCATCTCCAAAAAGTATTCGAAATCTTCCAAGTCCTCCACGAAATCCTCGACTTTTTCTCTTTGTCCTGCGCCAGAGGTAATACTTTGATGTCTTTCTCAACCTTACGCACGCCGGCTGTGCAAGATTATTGCTGTTCATGAGCGCCCGTTGCATACAGTGTTGCAAGGAAACAATCTGCTCACGTCGTTCATGAAATACACATATACACCGGAAGATGTATGGAGTAAACAATGTCCAGGACAAGTAGGACTTCATCCCGTGATGGGCATTATTCGTAATTCCTCTGCAATTTCTCGGACTAGAGTGACAAAATACACGATAACAAATGGAAGCGATCCTTGTTGACAGCATTTCAAGGAAGAAATCAAGGGAAAACTTCGAGACAAAACAACACGAAAGGTAAAATAAAGCCAGTAATTTAGTAAACTTTATTGTGTTTTGCAGAATTACGATACTCGCTGACCCAAACAACATTTTAAAGCTAACCCCAAGGTCTAAATCGCTATTTGTAGGCTTGTGGTTAATTTTATAACACGGTGAAAGCGCCAAAAATTCCAGATTTGCTTTCGATTTCCCGTATTTTGAACGCGAAATCACAAACATTTTCTAAGTCTTTAATTATTTTTCCTATTTTCGACGCCAAATTAAGAAAAAATCGTAAATTTTATCTAAGTCTAAAACTATTTTGGACTTAGAAAAAAAATGGAAAGTTTACTAAAACAAAGAAATGACTGAAACAAAGCACTTTAGTCCCAAAGGCGCTCTATTGTTCTGTTCATTGTTTTCAATAAACAAAGAACTGTATGCATAATAAATGTATGGGGCTGTGCGGAAATCTTGCCCCCGTTTCTGCCGAAATGACCGGAAAATTTCTTATTAAAAATTTAAAGACGATCTCTGGCTAAAAATATTTAAAAAGTACAAGCTTTCGACTGTTAGATCTACAGTCTTCAACGGGTAAAAATGAATGACGAAATATGAATATAAATGTGTAAGAATAAAAAGAATGGACTATGTAAATTAATTGTGAATGTGTGTAAAAAGAATGTTGTATTGCCGCTGTTTTTACATTTCTTAACTGTTCTTTTCTTCGGGTGTTAAACGCTCTGCCAGTTTCACCAATATAGCACCACGAACAGTTGGCGCACGGAATTTTGTAGACAACGTTGGTTTGTAAATCCGGAGCAGGGCGAAACTTCGGGGCCGGGAACTGTTGTTGTAGAGTGTTCATTGGCTTATTTGTGACCGAGATATCATATTTTTTCAAAACGCGGGTCAAGGGCCGAAAGCTTGTACTTTTTAAATATTTTTAGCCAGAGATCGTCTTTAAATTTTTAATATGTTTAACCCTGGCTACGGTCCTTCAATATTTTTACGGAAAATTTCTGTTCCATTCGCAACAACCAGTCTGTTCGCAAACAGAGCAAAGTCGACAATTGAGCCAAAGAACGTTAAAATGTACACGTTCAGTTGGTTCAAATTAATCCAAAATTGCTGTCGAGTGTAGATGAAGGACATTTCTTCACAAGCAGCAAAGGATCTTCCCTTGAACTTTGTCCAAGGCTTCACGAAGGCGGAAGATAAAGTAGGAAAGTTTCACTCTCGATCGCCATGTTTTTTGTGACCCAGGCTCTCGCGGTGTTTTCAAAATGGAATTTTCAAAAGAAACAGCTTCTTTCCGTTCCATTTTTGTGATGAACTATTCCATTTGTCGAAAAATTGTCACCGAAAAATGTTTCTTTATTGCGGATTGTTTGATTGGTTCCATAATTATTATCTTGGGGGTGGGGGTGGGGCACTGCATAGAAAGTTCAAACTGAAGGTATAAGGTGCAATCTAAAATTGAGGAGATACAACTGGTAGTTTATAGAGCGGGTTTCGTTTGGGAGTACAAAAACCAAAACCAACAAAGACATTTTACTCTCAAAGTGCCTCTCTGCACCTACAATTATTAGAGAGTTTGAGAAAACTAGACTGCCATGGCAACGGCTACGGTAACATCGCTAAACAAAGGTTTTAATGAACAGAACATAAGCTCTGCACGTGCGCTAGAAATCTTTGTATTGCCATCCTCTATAAAACTACAACGTGAAATCGCCAAATTATTCCCAGTGCTGAGAACGTGAACCACAACGACGAATATCTCAAGTTTTTATTTGCGTCTGAACGCGGTTTTCATAAATTCAGCTCTGAGGACAGCTCTGACACCGAAAGAAAGACTAAAATGACCTACAATGGAGGTCAAAAATACTTCGGACATTTCTGAAAAGAAGCATTGAATAGTGTAAGAGATCCTTAGAGGATTTAAAAAAAAATGAGTCTGTACGCTCCCAAGTCCCCCATTCCCCACTCCCAAGTGCACCCCACCCTTCCACCAAGGAATTTTGAAAAACACAAATGCCCTGAACTTGCCGTGTGGCATAGTCAAATCTCAACATTGCTTGAGGGGAGGGGGGTGCTAGCAGTCATTGTGCCCACAATTGTGGCACATGTCCCAAGATTTATGTCCCCTATTGTAGATAATCACAAGATTCTTAAGTAAAATATAAATTTACTTTTTTATCGACGTTGTCCTCAGCGTCGGCATCTTGGTTGCATTAGGGACCTTCAGATCGGGTTACGAATACGGGATTGAGTGTCAGTACATCTTTTCAAACCCAGCGCTTATGCTTTCGATTATCACATTTCACACCAATGTTGAACCTATTGTCTCCTTTTCAACTGGTCAGAAACAGGGAGGAGTGAGGGCTCTCGGAACGTAACTGGATTGAAATTCGAAAGTCCTAAACTCGAACTCGTACTCTGATCTGAAGGTCCATATTAACAAAATGCTGGGGGTACGCTGTAATTGACTAGCTGCCTGTAAAAAAAAAGCAACAAAGCGTACCTAATGCCAGTGTCTGATCCTTGTATTGCAGTGGCACTTTCCCATGATACTTTTCAACCCAGGAATTTTCCAGCGGACTGCCCACGAGAATCAGGTTGTACTGTTCAGCGGTTTCCTCGTCCAGCTCAGCGTCAGAGACAACTGGTGCCCAGGCGTCGGACGTCAAAAAGTAGAGATTCGCGATATATACTGCAAACTGCCTCAGAACTGTTGTCTGTTGGGACGAAGTACCTGCAAGTGATGATACGTCTTTAGAGAAAATCACCTTAAAATCGGCAACAAAACTTGAAATAAAAAAAGCAAAGAGGTAATAAACAAAGAAAGATGATAAATTTTAAGCTCGGTAGTGAAATGAGAAAAAAGTCTGAGTCCCCAAAGTGAATCGAACCCATAACCTCCCAGACACCGGGCGGGCGCTCTATCCACTGAGCTACGAGAACTCATGATGAGCAAATTCATGTATTTGGTTCATATATGACACGCGTTCTTCATTCCGCTAGGATCCGCAATGTCATCAATAGTGTACTTTCTTTATCACCATTTTTTATTTCCCGGAAGTGAGGTTTTGTCACACTTATCCATCATTGTCAGGGGGGAGGGGGGAAGGGGGAGGACTTTTGAAGGCTTGACTATGAATGTTGAATTCTGCGAAGACAATTTCGGCAGTTCAAAGAAAATGCGCTATTTACGAAATAATAGAGGGGGGGGGGGTCCCCCGGGGCCCCTTCCCTGGATCCGCCACTGATTGTTCCCTATCTCGGTTTTGCGTTAGCCTGTTAGTTGTTGGGCAGCACGAAAAATGGAATATTAGCGCTAACAACGGCAGGTGGAAAATGGCGAGAGGTTCTATTAAACAACGCCCAGAACAGCCTACAACTTTATCGATTGTCTTAAGAAAATGTGTCACATCAAATTATAACTGAACAGGTCAGCTCACATTTTCTCAGAAAATGAAAGCCATTTAAATAGTCACTGTTTCGTTGCACCTTTTTTTCACTATACAACTCAAATCATACTGTCAACTTACGTCACAGAGTTTACAAGATAGCTCGAAAGGCTGTTAAAGTCTTTTATTAAATATGAAAGTTTGCAATGGTGCACTTAACTTCAAAACTGTCAAACCGCCCCCAGACGGACGTTTTGCGCAGAATTGAGATCAATTGACCCAGACCGGTTCAAATAATAACACGAATCTTATTGTCCGGTGCCGTGTTTACTTTCGCAGTCAACAAACAAAATATCAGATATACGCCAATGTTTGCACTAAAACACAAAACATCTTTTGCTTTTTTGACACACTTTTCCTCTGTTTGATATGCTTTTTAATTGTATTCGCGAAAATGAATAAATATTGAAATATGAATTCAAGTAAATCAGAGAACAGTGCTGTGATCTCGTGACAATCTCATGATTATAAGGTCGAATCTGCATAAAATTATCAAAAAATTACATTCATTGAACTACAAAAACACGGGCAAACACAGCAGGGTAATCAAGTATTGCCGTTATTGTTGATTTGCGAAATCTTTTCGTGGTTTCTGAGCCTTCATACGGAGTGGTTTCCATTCAAAATACTGAAAAACAAAGTTTCATTTTCATCGACATCTGCTTCAGTAATTTCTAGGGTGACTTAAAGGGAGTTCCCCTTGCTAGGCAACACAAAAAAAAGTAGATTTTACAAAGTAGAACTACAGTTTTCGGAGAAAGAAGGTTGAAAATGGCAAACTACAAAAGACTTGACGAAAAAGACAATGCACGGCAAAATGTTGACGCCGAAAACGGGGACGAAAAGCCTCGAGCAACGGAACGCCGGAATCCTGAGCGTCCCGACAATATCGAACTGTTAAATCCTTGGCTGGTCTGGTATTTCTTCTTCGCTGGCCAGTGGTTTGAACCCATAAGCGATTTTATCGAGTCAAAGAATCTTCCACGAAAGGCTTGTCGAGTGGCGTACTCGGTTTGGCAGGGGGTGGTAGTTATCATAATGTGGTCGTTCTTCGCATACTCGATGGGGTTTATCAGCCCACTGCGAACTCTGCAAGAAGTGGATTGGCTTTGTCCGCTAACAGACATCAAGAACATGGCGTACGGTCTGTGTTGGATCGTGAACCAGCATACTGGTCTTGTGTTTTTCTTGATGGGCAATCTGGAGAATCTTCTGAAGCAGCTGAGCATTACGAAAGAAAGAGTCACAGAAAAGGTTTCGTCCAATTCGCTGTTCTTCGCTGGCTCCGTTCTCTCCCTCTTCGTTCTGCCTATCAGCATGCATCTTGCGCAAATGGTGATGCCCGACTTCCTGTCTGTACCAAGCTACAGAAACGAAACGATTATAGCGAGGAGAAATGAAACCTTCCCACCCGTGCAAATTGTGTTTGACGCTGTGTTTTACACACTGAGTCGCGCATTCGCTCTGCCTGTTTTCTACGTATTTCTCAACATGTTGCTGTTTTTGACCTGCGAGGTGGAACAATTCAAGGAGGAGCTGGAAGACCGACGTTATCCACACGAACACCTAGCCAGAGGACAAGCCATAAAGATTAGAAAATTAATCAAGGACACGGAGAAAGCCTTCCGGTTCTTCCTTGCACTGTACATCGCCATGCTTCTGTTGGCTTCGGCACTGGAAGTTTTCTCCATCGTTGAGAAGATTGAAACGGTGATAATCACAAACCACACCATCCATGTCATGCCAGCCAGTGCTACAACGACCAGCTTGCAAACTCTGGCTCTCACCCAAGAAAACATCAAGGCCTTCCCCCACCGGTTGGCTGGAAAGCATTCATTCCCGTACCTTCTTGTGGCAATTCCCTCCGGCAATAACTCTGCCATGGGAGCAGGAACTAACGGGATCCCCCATGGAATCCCCCATGCCAAGGTTGTCATTGAACAGTACAAACTGAAGACCCAAGAGATCGTGGTCACAGCCGTTCTAGACATCACCCAAAACGTGGTCCTGTACGCTTTTCCGCTGTACAAGATGTCCACACTCAAGAGCTGCCTGAAAAGCGTGGTCGAGACTGTGGAAGATAGCGATTACGGGGAGCAAAACACCAACACGAAGATATTCGAAACTAGGCAAGACAAGAAAGATTTCAGAAACTACTTCCGGGATACCTGCACTTCCGGGGTCCGAGTACTCGGCAGAGAAGTGAGTTTTCTTTGGACTCTGGTATTGACATTTTTCGGGCCTTTCGCTGTAGTTGTTGTAAACCTTATGTTTAAGCACATTCACGTCGAATCGCCCTGGCACTAGTCAGTAACAAACAAAACTCGAAGCACTCCAATCAGAAGACAGCAAGAGTTGTCGACGTCATGTCTCTTAGCAACAATCGTGCCGAATATCGCGAGGGGGGGTGGGGAGGGGAAGGAGGGAGGGTACTGGGAGGGGTGAGTTGTCAGTTGTCTTTTTTTGGTTTTGCGTTAGCCTGTTCCAGGCGTTCGGTTTGTCGTTGGGCAGCACAAAAAAGGAATTAGCGCGAAAAACGGCAAGTGGAAAATGACGAGAGGTTCTAACAACGCCCAGAACAGCCTACAACTTTATCGCTTGTCTTAAGAAAATGTGTCGCATCAAATTATAACTGAACAGTCAAATATTCTCAGAAAATGAAAGCCATTCACTAGTCACTGTTTCGTTGTAAACTTTTTTTCACTATACAACTCAAATCATACTGTCAACTTACATCACAGAGGTTATAAGATAGCTCGAAAGGCTGTTGAAAGTTTTTCATTAAATATGAAAGTTTGCAATGGTGCACTTAACTTCAAAACTGTCAAACCGCCCCCAGACGGACGTTTTGCGCAGCGCCAGTTGGGGTAGTTAACCAGAAGAACCAAGGCACGAACCGTGAGGATAAATGGCTTTAATCCCGTGAAACTAAACTGAACAAGAACGATACAACAGAACCACGATGGCGGATCGCGAGAGTAGCCCGAGGAGAAGTCACGTGCAAAACCAAGTACCGCTGACCGGTACTGGCGCAGCGCTTCTTTTCTTTCGCCTTAAAACGAAGTGCAACGAGCATGACAACAAGTACATTTCTGATATCCTAGTCTAACTGGAACTTATAATGTCAAAACTAAAGAAATCGCATTTGTGCGAGGTCCAGAACATAATCAAAAGTCATAATCAAAAGTCAGTGACGTAATCCGCAAAGCGAGCAGGTGGGCGGCATGAACGTGAGGTTCGCCGTGGTCCATCGTCTGATGATGGGTTAACCTCTACTGGCTCAGGGGCGGTTTCCTGAAGTACGTCCACATTGTGGGGTGCCTGGTCAGTATGGCTGACGGAAGGAGGTCCAGGAAGGGCAGGTGGTTCCAGTTCCTGAGTGGGTGTGCTGCCTTGGAAGGCGGGCGCTGAGATGGCATCAGGGATGTCAGGTGGGGAGGGTGGAGGGTTCGGCACCGGGAGTAGGTCATCTTCATCAGCAGAGTTGTCGGAATGGCGTCTAAGGGAAGCTGAGGGGTCAGACGTGGTGACTGGGACCCTGAAGCATTCTGATAACTTCACACGATACGATGAACTGCGCAGCTGGGACCCAACGAACTTCTTGATGTTGCAAAACGGGGGATCAACGGACACGACAAGGTATCGGTCTCGAGCCCGAGACTTGTTTCTGTCGGAGTGGAGGTACACCAAGTCGCCGACATCAATCAGGGGGGAAGGCCTGGGTTGTCTTAGGGGGGCCTTGGAGCGCTCACTGTACTGGTGGTTGGCACCACGCTGTGCGTGTTGGGAGGCGATTAGGTTGTTGTCACCTAGGGGTATCTGAGCATTGGAGAACTGGTCTCTTTGGGTCCACATCTCTCGGGACGACAGTCCGCGGGAGCGGATGCGCGAGTTTAAGGCGGCTGTGGCTATGGCTAAGGTGAGAGATGAAACAGCTCCACCCAGTGGTTCTTGGCGAAGCAGCTCAAACTCTAGCTCTTGAATGGCTCTTTCTGCAACCGGATTCTTGTTGGGATTTTTGGCATGTCCCAGCTCAAGTGTGATCCTGTGTTGGTGTAGGGACTTGTCATTCACTAGCGCCTTGAATCCGGGAGCTGGATCAGTTCGGATTATTGCGGGCGGGCCATCCATGGGGCGCATTTGGATGCACAGTTGTATTAGTGCATCGCGTAAGGTTTGGTGTCGTTCATCCTGAAGTAGTTGAGAGGAAGTGTATGATGTTACGGTCTCTCGGAGGACCAGGATAAGCTGTCGAGAACGCTTAATGACATCAGCTGCAAAGGACTGACCCACTGAGTCGGGTGGTGAGGAAGTGGACTGCTCTACGCGTACGGTAGGTGTCTGACGCAAAGCGGCACAGGAATGACAGCCATCGGAGATATTCGCAATGGCCTTGTCAATATCTAGGGCATACAAGTAACGTTTGACCACCGTCTTAAGCTGGTGACTGGACGGGTGGTTAAGCTGTATGTGGAGTGCAGTCAGCAGTCCGTCCAGGACCTGGCGAGGGACAACAATGCACTCACGGGAAGGAGACAAGGGCTCGTGGCGCTTCACGACGAGAAGGCCATCAGATGCGACTGATGCAACTTGTAGGTACCTCTTCACATCCTTGACATTGGTCAGTTTCCTGGATGGTCTTGTACCCTGGATGAGATGGGAGTGGGTGCGGCGCAGATCAGGACACTCGGACTGTATTGCTAGCCAGGCAGGCCTGCTGGTAAAGGGAAGTCGTACATTTCCATCCAGGACATCTTGGACAGATGACATTCGGACGACAGACTCCTTGGTACGCATGATGAAGGAGCACACCTGACAGGACTCCTCCTCACAGGGCGGAGCGTTGCGGCTTGCGAAGTCAGATGGGAGAATTGCAGAACCTGAGACATGCCTGACAGAGGCCTGGTACCGGGAGGCAACAGACAAGAAGGTTGAGACACGAGGACTTGCAGAGAACTCACCACGGCATAACTTCTCATATGCTTGCACACAAGGCTTACTGTCAGTGAGAACGCAGGTGTTCTTAGAAGATTGGACAATATAGGGACTAAAGTGTTTTGTCGCAGCTGCAATGGAGAGGGCTTCCACTTCACACGGTAGCCATGCTGTCTGTGCTCCCCGAAGCTTAGCGCTGAAGAAGCCAGCTAGGTGTAAGCTGCCTTTGCGTGTCACGTACAGGGTGGCGCCTAAACCAGGTTCTCTTACTGCGCCGTCGGTCACGATCCACAATTGGTCATCGGGTCTGGGCAAGGTGATTGTGCGGGCAGAAGAGAGAGCACGCTGAGCATTTTGAAATGAGCTCCGTAGCTCATCGGTCCATACGATGGCCTCTGGCGACTGACGGCCGGCTGTTGCACCATCTAGTGGGGCAAGGTAAGCTGAGCACCGTGGAATCACACGGGAAAGAACCTTGTATGCTCCAACAAAGGATCGCATACGGCCAACTGTGTCTGGTTCGGGGCAGGAAGCAAGGGTGTTGACACGGTGGGAACTGGCTGTGAGGGTACCGGAATTCCAAATCCATCCGAGTACGGTGGCTGACTTGGGGTTGATGATCGTTTTGGATGCAGACAAACGAAGATCACATTTATAGAGAGCCTGTAGGACCTTTTTCCAGTTTTGGAACAGTTCCTGGGGAGTGTTGCCGCCGCAGTACAAATCGTCTGCAATTTTGGCGACGACACCGTCCTGCAGCAAATGGCCAAGTACACGGCACATGACCTCTTCCAGAGCTGTCTCAGAGCCGGGCATACCCATTGCAGAACGTGCATAGACACGAACTCCCTTGAAGGGGGTGGCGACACCACAATACTTCATTGATTCACGTGCCAGGGGTATCTGGTAGAATGCACTTGTGAGATCGGTGACGATGATGTGTCTCCACTGAGCGACAAGGCACAATGTTGAGTCAACGTCTGGCAGTAAGGCGGGTTGTGGTTTGCTATAACGTCCAACATCAGCAAAGGCTGTGACAAGACGAGATCCACCGTTAGGTTTCTTTACTAAGAACGATGGGTTGAGGTATTCCACTGAGATGCCAATATCCTCAGGGCGCTTAAACACACCAAGCTCCTCCAGCTTGTCAAATTTTTCTTGGAGCTCCACAAGCTTCCCACGTGCATACTGGGGGAGGCGGCCCTTTCGCTGAGGTGGCTCAACTGGGCCCATGTTAACCTTGGCCATGAAGGGGCCCACAGCACCATTGTAACCCTTAAAGTTGGGGTCAAAGACCACATCGTACTCTTTTAGTAACGACTGAAATTGGATTCTGGTCTTCTGCGGGAGGAGATTATCAGGGTCAATCTGCACGGGGGAGGAATGAAGAGTTGTGGACGGCTGAGGTGATAGTAGACTGTGAGGTGGGCTTGGTGTGGCTTCCTCTGTGGGTTCAAATACAGGACTGGCCTGACAGAAGTGCTCATTGCGTTTGAGTGTGTGAGGCACAGTTGATGTGTTAGGAATGCGTATTCTTCCTGCAACGCTTGAGACAATGTTCGGAGGGGGCCATACTTGAGACAACTTGAGCCTTCGGGCAGTCGGTGCATCTGTTCGGGGTTCAATAGCGTATTCCGAGTCAGCTTGGGCGCCGTCTGGTAGCTGGATTTCCAGGAACTCTCCAGGCCAGATGGTTTGTGATGGTGTTGGGGCACGGAGTATGAATGCTCGGCGAGCAGCGGTGTTGGCCTCTGTTGGAGCAGTAGATCCATATGTGTATGTTGTGCCGTCGCCAAGGGTCACTTCTCGCTTAGCGGGGCGGACGGAAATATCATTTACCTCCATGAAGGGAGTACCAGCTAGGACATCAACATCTAGGTTTTCTACAACAAGGCCCTCAAACTTGAATTCTCTGTTGTCGCGTGAGAAAGAGATCCGTGTTTCACCAACTACGTGTAGTTTGGAACAGCCATCGGCCTGGTGGACAGACTGGGCACTAGGTATGATCTTGAATCCTAGACGTTTCACTAGAGAGTAGTGGATCATGTTACCGGTCGCGCCGCTGTCAATCGTCACTCGGATGACGTGGTGACCATGGAATACATCCATATATGGAGACTGACGGGTCTGGACTCGGTAGGCTACGGCACTTGAGCTGGGTTCTTCATCTTTGGCGTCACAAATAGGCAGGCCAGTGTCGGGGTTGTCATCAGCTTCTGATTCGTCGTCCAGGATGCCGAGTATCTGTCTGGCTTTGACAATATAGCGCCTGTCAGTGTCAGGGAGGTATTTGCACTCGCTCAGGAAGTGACTTACTTCCGAGCGGCCAGCCTGCTTGCACAAGGGACAAGTCTTCTCCTGACGAGGTCTTCGGCTAGACAAGGGCTTGTATGCGACCCTACTACTCTGAGTGGGACGACGGTATTCAGTGGAGACGGCTGTGCGGAGGATTTTCGCATCGTCAGAGGCACGGATTTCATCCAAGAGAGAAGCAAGTGCCTGAGATATTTCAGGTTTGATGGAAGCAAGGGTTTGAGATCTCAGCACCGTGCCATATCGTTGTTTGACGAGTCTGGGCAAGCTGGGATGGATGAGCTTTAGCCATGTGAGTACCACTAGGTTCTCCAGTGTCGGTGTCAGCTCCTCGTCCTCTGTTAACTGCTCACCATGGTGGCTAAGGCTGTTGGTTCGAAGTAGGGAATCCTCGACGAAGGCCATTAATCGCTGGTATAAATCCTCGGGACGCTCGTCCGCAGCAAGGTGTATGTCCGAGAAGTCAATGAAATGAGCGCCTGTGACTTGAAAACCAAAGTGCTCTCTAATGGTCTGCCAAATGAACTCGAGGGAGGTCGAGTTTTTCACTAGGGTGCTTCTTGAAATAATGGGGCAGTAATTCGCGATCTGTCCTAGCATCAGCTCGAGGAAATTGGTCTTCTGCCGTGCGGTGAGGCGTTTAGCGGTCGGTACAGATTCGCCATCGTCCACGAAACCTCTCAATGGCTGGGCTTTAGTCTTCTTTCGCCACGTAACTCCCTCGGCTAAGAACGGAGCGAAGTTACTGTCCAAAGATAACGTGTAGATCAAGTTCTGCTTCCAGTTTTCGAAGCTGTTTATAGTTTCGACCTTGGAGAGACACCACTGTTTCGGTGCCCTGTGGGTAGATGCCATGTCGTATGGTATTTGGAACGTGTTGTCACAGCGAAGTGTTACACTGTTTTGGCTCTATCGTAGAAGGTTTACGAGTGGCTTTCAACGGAAATAATGGCTTGGGTCGTACAAACGCTGCCACCACGCCAGTTGGGGTAGTTAACCAGAAGAACCAAGGCACGAACCGTGAGGATAAATGGCTTTAATCCCGTGAAACTAAACTGAACAAGAACGATACAACAGAACCACGATGGCGGATCGCGAGAGTAGCCCGAGGAGAAGTCACGTGCAAAACCAAGTACCGCTGACCGGTACTGGCGCAGAATTGAGATCAATTGACCAAGACCGGTTCAAATAATAACGCGAATGTTTCTTGTCCGGTGCCGTGTTTCGCAGTCAACAAACAAAATATCAGATATACGCCAATGTCTGCACTAAAACACAAAACATCTTTCACTTTTTGACACTTTTCCTTTGTTTGATATGCTTTTAATTGTATTCGCGAAAATGAATTAATATTGAAATATGAAATCAAATGAATCAGAGAACAGTGCTGTGATCTCGTGACAATCTCATGACCTCAACTGAATCCGTATAAAATTACATTTATTGAACTACAAAAACAACTACAAACACAACAGGGTAATCAAGTATTGCCGTTATTGTTGATTTACGAAACCTTTTCGTGGTTTCTCAGCCTTCATACGGAGTGGTTTCCATCCAAAATACTGAAAAACAAAGTTTCATTTTCATTGAGTTCTGCTTCAGTGAATTCTTGAGTATTTCGGAGAAAATTACTCATACCGAATCAACCAATTACAGCCCATACGTGACTTAAAGGGGGTTCCCCTTGCTAGGCAAGACAAACAAAGTAGATTTTACAAAGTAGAACTACAGTTTTCTGAGAAAGAAGGTTGAAAATGGCAAACTACAAAAGACTTGGCGAAGAAAACAATGCACAAAATTTTAATGTTGACGCCGATAAATGGGTCCGAATACCAGGAGCAACGAAAGACCAGAAACGCGAGCGTCAAGATGAAGATTCTAAGATACCCAATATTGAACTGTTAAATCCTTTGCTGGTCTGGTATTTCTTCTTCGCTGGCCAGTGGTTTGAACCCATAAACGGTTTTATCAAGTCGAAGAATCTTCCACGAAAGGCTTGTCGAGTGGCGTACTCGGTTTGGCAGGGGATGGTGGTTATCATAATGTGGTCGTTCTTCGCATACTCGATGGGGTTTATCAGCCCACTGCGAACTCTGCAAGAAGTGGATTGGCTTTGTCCGCTAACAGACATCAAGAACATGGCGTACGGTCTGTGTTGGATCGTGAACCAGCATACGGGTCTCTTGTTTTTCTTGACGGGCAACCTGGAGAATCTTCTAAAGCAGCTGCGCATTTCGAAAGAAAGAGTCGCAAAAAAGGTTTCGTCCAATTCGCTGTTCTTCGCTGGCTCCATTCTCTTCCTCTTCGTTCTACCTATCGGCATGCATGTTACCCAAATGGTGATGCCCGACTTCCTGTCTGTACCAAGCTACAGAAACGGAACGATTATAGCGAGGAGAAATGAAACCTTCCCACCCGTGCAAATTGTGTTTGACGCTGTGTTTTACACACTGAGTCGCGCATTCGCTCTGCCTGTTTTCTACGTATTTCTCAACATGTTGCTGTTTTTGACCTGCGAGGTGGAAAAATTTAAGGAGGAACTGGAAGACCGACGTTATCCACACGAACACCTAGCCAGAGAACAAGCCATAAAGATTAGAAAATTAATCAAGGACACGGAGAAAGCCTTCCGGTTCTTCCTTGCACTGTACATCGCCATGCTTCTGTTGGCTTCGGCACTGGAAGTTTTCTCCATCGTTGAGAAGATTGAAACGGTGATAACCACAAACCACACCATCCATTTCATGCCAGCCAGTGCCACAGCGACCAGCTTGCAAACTCTGGCTCTCACACAAGAAAACATCAAGGCCTTCCCCCACCGGTTGGCTGGAAAGCATTCATTCCCATACCTTCTTGTGGCAATTCCCTCCGGCAATAACTCCGCCACGGGAACAGGAGCTAACGGATTCCCCCACGGGATCCCCCATGCCAAGGTTGTCATTGAACAGTACAAACTGAAGACCCAAGAGATCGTGGTCACAGCCGTTCTAGACATCACCCAAAACGTGGTCCTGTACGCTTTTCCGCTGTACAAGATGTCCACACTCAAGAGCTGCTTGAAAAGCGTGGTCGAGACTGTTGAAGATAGCGATTACGGGGAGCAAAACACCAACACGAAGATATTCGAAACTAGGCAAGACAAGAAAGATTTCAGAAACTACTTCCGGGATACCTGCACTTCCGGTGTCCGAGTACTCGGCAGAGAAGTGAGTTTTCTTTGGACTCTGGTGTTGACTTTTTTCGGGCCTTTCGCTGTAGTTGTTGTAAACCTTATGTTTAAACACATTCACGTCGAATCGCCCTGGCACTAGTCAGTGACAAACAAAACTCGAAGCACTCCAATCAGAAGACAGCAAGAGTTGTCCACGTCATGTCTCTTAGCAACAATCGTGCTGAACATCGCGAGGGGGGTGGGGAGGGAAGGAGGGGGGTACTGGGAGGGGTGAGTTGTCAGTTGTCCTTTCTTAATTCTCCTTGTGATATAAGAAACGATTCTTTACTGTATCATAGTTTTTGTTCTCTGATTATTTTAGGGGCTGCACATCAGGCAATTGTAGAGTTCGCTGTCAGGCTTTGCCTCAGTACCACTGTCTTTTTTCCTTTGCCTCATTTATCTGCCGATTATAACTGGAAATGTGAATTTTTTCAAGTTGTTTTTGTGTTGCTTTACTTAGCAACAGTCTTAAACGGATTTTATAAATATTGCCAAAAATGTCAGCAGGTTTTGGGTTTAATTACAAAATGTAAATTATAGTAAAATTAACGAGTACAACTAGTTAGTCATTTGTAGTTCGACTGACCTGAGGGCCTGGCTAAAATAAGTATAATTAATTTTGTAAATATACACAGAGCTACCACGGACTGTAAGCTATGAGCTTGTATCCTTAATGTAAATACATTACTTTATAATTGATAGAAATTACATGAGGTCAGGTATTAATGAACTGTGGGGCAATTTGTTTTTTAATTATAAATTCAAATTTTTTGTTTGTTACAACAGACTCTTACATTTACAGTAAAAGTGTTATAAGGTAAGGTCTGCGTTCAAGCCTAGTGGAGGCCATCTCGGTTTCATTAGCATGAAACAACTAGGAGTATTTCTACTCCCCCCTGGATGGGATGCTAGTTCATTGCAGGGTTACCCCCAGCAATAAATTCGCTGACACCCATTCATACACTTGGGTGGAGAGAGGCACTGTGAGAGTAAAGTGTCTTGCCCAAGAATGCAGCGCAGTGATCCACTCGATCCAGAGTCTGGGCAGTGCACTCACTGACCATTAGGCTTCCACGCATCCACAAAATAGTGTTATGTACTTTGAAATAATTTTAACATTTTAATGATAAATCAAATAATCAAAGGAATCAGAAACAATGGAATAATGCTTGTAAAAGAAAGGGTACTTAATAATGATGTCAAAGTGTATGTTATGGATTTACATTGTTTAATTAAGCTCAATAATGGGTAGAAAGGTAGTTTCTTAAGTAGTTAAACAGTAGGTATCTGCAATGCATGTTATCTATCACCCATATATGTAATAGCTTATAATTTAAAAACTTATAAATTTTAAAACCATTCTGAGCTTGATTGCTTATTCCTACTTACCTGTAACAATCAGGAAAGGTCCCTCGGCGACCCTTCTAGCAGGTCCCATATTGGTAGGGCCTCTTGAGAATTCAGACTCAAAAACAGTGTCCTGACAGGGTTCCCATTTGAAACCATCAGGCTTGCACAGAGAAATGACACAGTCCTGGCTAGCTGTGTGGTACAAAATAGTAGTAACAGGTCAAGGTAGACAAACACAGGATGAATGGGTTGAATGAATGGGTTGGTGCTTTCTCTTAATTGCCGCAGCAATGAAGAAGTGACTTGGAGTATTGCTACTCCCCTGGGGAAGAGAGGGGAAGGGGGCTCATCCTCTTGCTTTGTTGGGGGAGGGGGGGGGGCAGTTTAGCCATCATAGTCTTAGGATTGCACATGAAGAAATAAAAAATGCTATCATACTATGTTGACCATCTAGACTGATCAGGCATGAAAAATGATCTTTTAGGGGTCGAAAAAGCTTACGCAACTCCTAGATTGATCTCCTCTAAGAGCTTACAGTAATTCACTTTTTCTGACAAGCATTGCCATCTCTTTCATATGCCCTTTGCCCTTGGAATTTCCAATAATCATCCACAGGGAGAGTGTGGATATTGTCTGGAACCACACAATACAATGGCCTGCAACTCAGTCCAGGCTTAAGGTAGACAGAAATTAAAAGAGCCTAAAGTGCTGCTAGTCAACACATGCTTTGGTCTTTTACTACCTAACTTTGATTCTTGGTCTTTAAGACTACTTACTAACTTACCTTGATGTTTCACAGCTGCACTGATTGCTATTCCATCAATTTCAACTGATCTTTGATGCCACATTACAGGAGAGACAGAAGGCTCTTTGAGGCAGAGCCTAGCTACATTTTCAGTGGTCATTACAACTAGATTTGAATTAAAGTGAATATCAACCAAGCTTTGACGGAAAGGGACAACCTGTTGCATGATACGCACACCTCTCAAACCTGAAAAAAATTAACAACACAAAGCACAGCAGAAATTGTTATACAATGACTACCATGTGATAACTTTAAACACAGATTGAACTTTCTCACACGGCAAAAAAACCATCATTGATCCTATGAGCGCCAGATACATGTATTTAACTCAAGAATGAAGACAATTAAGACAAGAATGATCAACCTCCCCCCCCCCCCCCCCCCCCTGCCTGGCAAAGGCTGATCAAAGTTTTACCTGTATTTGCCACTGGGTTGTAAATGGTTAGTTGAAACTTTCCATGTCCTGCAGCATTTCTATCAGTGATTTCATCTGGAAACAGTTTGTATTTCTCTGTTGTATCAGCATCACCACATTCTCCATCTTTCTCAGAGTCACAGCCTGTTATGTAAAGTAAAGTAAAATTGGGAACTGCATTTCATAATTCCCAGCTGATTTTTGAAGAAAGGGATTAAGATTTGGAAGAAAGTTTGGTCAAGTCTGTGTTGGAGCCTAGTGGCCCATCAGGCCGGAGCTTATCCCGGTTTCCGTAGCATGGAGCGACTAGGAGTATTTCTACTTCCCCTGGATGGGATGCTAGTCCATGGCAGGGTTACCCCCAGCAGTAAATTTGCCGGTTCCCATTTATACACCTGGGTGGAGAGAGGCACTATAAGAGTGAAGTGTCTTGCCCAAGAACACAACACAATGACCCAACCAGGGCTCGAACCCGCACTGCTCGATCCGGAGTCCAGCGCACTACCCATTAGGCCACCACGCCTCCCTAGATGTTTTTCTCTTAAGTGGATGAAATGAAAATAATGATTGCACTGATATAAATGTCTTACTGGCAGGTGAACAAAGCTTTGCAGCATTCTGTGCATGGCTAACGGCAAAATTCCTAATAACAGGATCATTTACAACGCCTCCGTCATTAGTCTTGTAGGTGTCCCACCACCAGTGCTCTTTATCAGCTATTTCAGAGTATGTGACATTGGTTCTCTGTTGCCGTAAGAGACGGAACATGCGACGTGTATAGTAAGGGTGCACTGTCCTGTCAGCTGCTCCAATCCTTATCATAACAGGTACTCCCTGAAAATTAAATTGGGGTTTATTTCTGTCACTGTAAAAACGCTATTGAGCAGAACTTTTACGTGGTACTGTTTATTATGCTGTACAACGTGGTTCTAACTTTTCTATCTGAGGATGAAACCCTAGTGTGTGGCCATTCAAATGAAAGCTATTGAGCAGTACTTTCACGTGGTACTGTTTATTATGCTGTACAAGGTGGTTCTAACTTTTAAGTCTGTGGGTTAAACCCTAGTGTGTGGCCATTCAAATGAAAGCTGTTGAGGAGTACTTTTATGTCGTACTGTTAAATATGATTTACAAGGCAGTTCTTAAACTTTGAAGTCTCTGGGTGACACCCTTGTGTAAGCATTGTTTATTACATTATACATGATGGTCAGTGGGGCGTTTTTACAATCTCAAACAAAATGTCAATTATTTCTTACATGTAAATTTGATACGTGTTTGTCTGCATCATTCTCTGCAGTGCATGCTTCCAAAATACCCTTAACAGCTGGAGAGGTGTGGCTGGTGCTGATATCGTGACGAAAGAACAGGTTGGATTCACCATAATCTTCTTTCTTGATCCAACCAGCTGCTGATATCAGAGCTAGGGTGTGGTCTGGGTAATGGGTACCAAGCTGCCTGATGGGGAAGCATGTAATAAACAGTCATTCAAAAATTGTTTTGTAATTTGTTCGCTAACTGTCATGCAACCACATTGATTGATCTACAAAACGATCCTTGTACCAGAGTGCAGCGCACTAACCATTGGGCCACTGCGCCTTCCTATTCCCTACACCCACTACACTCTGTACAGTCAGCAAATTTTCCCAGGTAAAAAATTATTCAGTGTAAAACAAAGTTAAATAAAACAATGGCTAAAATCAAAGATCTCTTCGAGATTCGACTATTTTCCATGGAGTATGCATTGGGGAAATGTTAGTATTGAAAGCGATTTGCGATGCATTAAAACCCATTGCCTGACAGTCCAGAAGGCTACTCCCCTAAATTTCGGATAGGGGTGTGCCGCGAACGTTCTCAAACCCTGACCCTATCTAAGGATAAAGAAAACGAAAATTAATACCTTTTCTAAGGCCCAAACCCGAAAATATTGACACCCTATTCAAGGGGAGGAGAAGCATTGCGTGACGACTCAAATAATGGCTAACCGCGCACGGCAAAGCTCAAATCTTTCAAAATCGCTTTGTTAATACTTACTGACGTGGGCGTTTATTTTAGCTGATAGAATTAAGGTACCCTATCTAAGGATCACACCGTGGACACAATGCCAAAAGGAAAAAAAGTGATACCCTATTTCTCGCCCTATTTAAGGACTGAGAACCTCAAAAAACATACCCTATCCCGTGGCACATACCTATATAGCCCATATATGGGAGTACCCCCCCCCCCCGGGGGGTGCTAATTAGCGCGCACCCAGCCCCCCAAAAATGAGTGGAAAAAATATACCATATGCGTACTAAATTCAGACAAATAATTCCTTTCTGAAGTAAACGGTTATTACAACTAGACACGCTGAAAGACCAGTTCATGATTTAAAATGTTAATTATCAACCTTGATAAATTGATCCCAAACCAAACTTGAAGACGGTGAAAAAAATGTCTTCACCTTCGCGCGTCATTTTAACAACTTGCAAAAACACGAACTCTTTCTACAAAGTATAAAACTAGTTCAAAACACTCTGGTGAAAGGTAGGTTTTCATTCTGTACAACTGTCACTGACATTTAACCACCAGTGGTATTATCTTGGTACAGAAAAGCGGTAATTGGGGATAATAATTTGCGAATCATGGTGCCGTGAGATAGCGGAAAACTACTGAATTCCTTCCACATAATTAACACTCACATTGCTTTTCATACTTTCCATCACTATAACTAATACCAAAAAAAATACTTGTTGAGTCTTTGTTTGCATTTTCCGAAGTACAGTTGTAAACCTTTGCATGTAAAAGGTCATAAACTGAGCACAATTATTATTATAAATAAACAACAACGCGATGGTAAGTCGGCCGCAGGAGATGTCACCATGTGCTTTTCAAATCAATACGCTTCAGAAGCCTAAAATTCCAAACGTAAACTGGGCAAATGAAAGAAACTTGAAGGAAGTTTTGTTTTAGATTAATTCTCATTTCAAGATGTAGCTACTAAATATGTATCAAAGCTTCAAAATTCTGCATATTTTTGAAGCCGCGAGATCCTGCATTATTCACGCTAAAGCGTAAGTTTAATTTTAACCCGACGGCTTTTTGAAGTCAATTTTTCACTGAGTGGCTTTACCGATCCTTCTAAAAGTTCGAAGCAATATTGTACATTACCATTTTCCTGTCTGGTCTTTTTATGCTATCCATCATTATAACTAATAACAAAAAAATACTTGTTTGCATTTTCCGAAGTACTGTAGTAAATCTTTTCATGTAAAAGGTCGTAAACTGAACACAACGCGATGGTAAGTCGGCCGCACGCTGCATATCAGATGTCACCATGCGCTTTTCAAATCAATACACTTCAGAAGCCTAAAATCCAAATGTAAACTGGGCAAATGAAAGAAACTTGAAGGAAGTTTTGTTTTAGATTAATTCTCATTTTAAGATGTAGCTACTAATGTATCAAAGCTTCAAAATTCTGCATATTTTTGAAGCCGTGAGATCCTGCATTATTCACGCTAAAGCGTAAAATTAGTGTGAATTTTAGTCCGACGGCTTTTTGCAGTCAATTTTTCACTAAGTGGCTTTACCGATCCTTCTAAAAATTCCATTTAAGTTCGAAGCAATATTGTACATTACCATTTTCCTGTCTGAAGTCTTGAGAAGCTGCATTGACATCAAGTCCGTGAATTGTGGTCAAAACAAAAGATTGCGTGACGAGCTAAAAATACTTCTTTCAATGAAGACGACAAACAATAGACTTGTAACAATAGAAAATAGCATTGGCCAATATCCTCTGACAATGAAGATTCGCAGCAGCTTTTAAGCATGGAAAAACTAAGCAATTCAATCGATGAATAGCACAGATCTTTGAAAAATACCTACCTGTAGTTTGCAAAAGGCTAGTCAGGCTAAATGAAGAGTGACGCGTGAAAATAACACTTCCGCTCGAGAACTGGTGACACATTCCTATCCAGTGACGTTTTTATCACCCACAGCGAAAAGTATTCCCTTGACAAATTAAAACAGTCCCTTGAGAGTATACAAAAATGTGTGTCAGAGAGTGCTTCAATGATCCCAATTCTTACATTTTTGCTTGGTAACCAAGCAAAATAGTCGAAAAAAGGAAAATGCCTTACCATGCTCCATGACCACCCATAGAATGCCCAGCAAAGACAACTTGGTCCTCATCAGCTTGGGGCCCAATCCAAGGAGCATCTTTTGTCAGCTTGGCAAAGCTCCTTAGGGCCGTCATTGCTGTCAGTTCTCCAGGGCCTTCCCAGTTGTGTGCTCCATGCCTGGTTGGTGCCACAACCCACAGATGGTCAACACCAAACACCCACTTTCCATTCTCCATCCGCTTGTAACTGTCCGCCTGGTTCTGAGGAGGCACGGCTAAAATGCAATACACAATAAAAGTATTGTTGATATGATTATAGTTGCCATTGACTTCTCCGTGGTTGTAAGATGTGGAGGATGACCAAGAAAGATGAATATTAACTAAACATTAGCCTGCATAGCAAGAGTTCCCATACAAGCAAAGGGATTTTGGGCTTTTTCCCTTATTCTGGCCATGCGAACATTGGAGCGAGAGCAAGAAGGAAGAAGAGTGAGGTGATGATGATGATGATAATGATGGTGATGGTGGTGATGGTGGTAGTGGTGATGGTGATGGTGATGGTGATGATGATATGAATGAACTTGTAGTAATCAATTTGGAGTTCACTAGAGCATTGACCATGAAGTGGCGTATTGATTAATTAGCATGTTTAATTGGACTCCAGACTGCAAGGTCTTTGTGCTGTGTTTCGTGGGAAGACACTCTTGTAACACATGCCAGAACTTTCCACCTAGTAGTACAAATATAAATGGGTTTGTGAGAGTCATTGAATCTTGCACATTTATCTCTCATCAGGCTGAAATGAGTGAAGCCTGTGTATAGCCAGCAATGAATAGGAGGGGGTGGGGCATGGAAGTGGAGAGGAATTTTTATAAGAATTAATGGGAGGTGGGAATTTGTTGGAGGCATACAGGGGGAGGAGGAGTCTGTTGTAGGCATAACAGACCAGGGGAGGGGTGAATTTGTTACAGCCATTATAGGTGAGGGGGAATTTGTTACGGGCTAAGAGGTGAGGGGGACTTGTAGCAGGCATAAAAGGGGATTAGGAATTAATAAGAGCTATATATTTTATTGTTCATGTCTGTTACTCAGGCTAGCACTTTTTGCGTAACACTGATGTTTCTGGTTATGAAGACATAAAGTGGGCCAGCAATCATTAGTAGTCACTTTAAAATATCCTCTGTGATAATAGACACATTCAATCCACTAGACTTGTACCTACTTGTTCCATGTAGTGTCAGCAAAACCGGACAGGTTCCAGAAGAACAAGTCGCCAGAGGTGCAATAGCTGCTCCATGTTGCACTGAACCATCATGATCAAGAAAAGTAAACAAAAATGATTCACTTGCTTTGCGACTTCTGAGATTTATCACAAACTTTTGATCTGGGCCTTTATTGGTGGTAATTTTTAACACAAGTTTTACATCAGAACTGGCACGACTGTCTATATGTTCCCCCCTTCCATTTTTGTATTCCAGTGTGATTTTTATTGGTCTGACTTGCCCAGGAGCTATTGCAAAAGCTTTGTCTTGTGCAGTAAGCTTTACAGAGAACTGAACATTGGAAGTAGACTCTTTAACGGCAGAAACTTTGGTAACTTTAAGCCAATGAGAGCTGTGTAAGTTGTTGATAGGAACAGATATCATTGCAAAGAAAAGCTTTCCATCCACCAGATCAGGTAGGTAAGAAGGAGATAAAACTTGGAAAGTTTGTTTTGTTTCAAGAAGTTTTATGCTGCAAGTGAATGCAAAGGATCCCTTGGACCTGAGGCGGAGCTGCAAGGTATGAATTCCACGTGACAGTTGAACAGATGACCTGGAATTAAGCAAAAACAAATTTTCAGTGTTCAGTGTAAATCACTGTCTTACGTGTAGCAGTTCTATGAGGATACATTGGGAGAAAGTAAACCAACAAGTGAACATGGATCTCAAGGGTGTTGAAATGTGCTTGGAGATATTAGCTCTGTTAGAGCTACTCTACAATCCGAGGGTAAGTATACACTTTGAACACTTCGCTGTAAAACAATAAGTAAAATTATTTCTTACCAGAACTGATCTCTTCTGTACACATCTCCTGTCATGACTGAATCATCAATATATACAGTGTGCACCCCAAGACATTGAACAAGTACTGTTGCATCATCTTCATTGACAAAAAAATCCCCAAAGATCCATCCCTGCCATTCAGTTATACCCATCGACTGTAACGACATTACCAGCTCATTCCAGTTTACAGGAGGTGCAATGGTTACTGGTTCGGCAGCTGTGTGTTGGTTTATTTCCATCCATTTTATCTCTCCTTGGGCTACCAATTCTGAGTACAGAACAAACTTCTTATCCCATCTGTGGCGAGATATATTCTTCACCCCACCCCACTCCTCCAGAGGGTCTCCATCTACCTCTCCCTTGCCGATAACAAAAGGCCCAATAAAGTGCCACTTCTGTATAAACTTTGATATTTTTCCTCCATGTCTTATCGCTTCCTTGAAGCAAGTGTTTGCAGCTTTTGTCCTGTCTTGAAATGTCTGAAAAGATTCTCCTAAAACACTCCAGAGAAATGCATCATTTGACGACTGTAAAACCTTTATAAGACAAGACATTAGCTGATCCGTTGATTTCCTGGCTCTTAATTTCATAATATGATCTTTTTTGGTGCTTTTGCAAGAGACCTTCGCCCATTGTTGGCTTTCTTTGTCCAAGAAATTTGACGTGGAAGAAGCTGAGGAGCTCTTTTTTGACTTAGAGCAAGAGGCATAATTAATCCAAAATATAATGTTTATAAGTAAAATAAATACGGTGAAGTCTCTATTTAACTGCATTCTAGTTCGTAGAGATCTTCAAATGCTAAAAATATATGTCAAGACCACATGGAGTCAAGATGAATGGCGAAGGAACCTTTTCGCCAGGCGTTTCTCCCTCGTGCGTGGAGCCTGGAACGACTGATCTTTTTCTTGTGGGAGGGGAGAGGGTGTAGCTTCCATTTCATTGATACTTCAAATCGAACAGTATTATCTCATGGTTTGCTTTTGCTTAGTTAGAAAAAGCATGAGAAAAACGATGAGAAAACCCCAGAGAACCCTAAAACATGTTAAATTTTAAAATACTTTCTTTGCCCCTCGATTCTCTCTTATGACTCTTATCTTCCATCTTATTCTACTCCGGGTCACATGAGTGGAATTGACCAATCACAAGCTCGTATCAGATCCCTCGTGACTTAGCTCAGCTGGCAACTTTTCTCGAATATTTAGGATTCACGAAATTTGCGGAACTAACTTATTATCTACGAATTGATTTTTTTCTCATTCACTATGTCTTCACCTCCAAAGGATAAAGATAAAGAATTAAAAGCTGGCCATCCTCCGGCAGGTTCGTGAGGAAAAAATTCCAATTTCTCAAAGCTTAGAATTCGTGCGTCGGACACAACGTTGAAACCTCATTTTGGATTCAAAATACGAGTGGTTCTTTATTTATTTTTAATTTTTTCGCAGTTAAAGCCGGAGGAATGAGGATAACTTCAAAACACCATCAGTCGCAGCATCCAGTGCCCACACCGGAAGAAAAAGCTGAAGAAGAAGAATTTGCAGAACCAAAGGAGAAGTAAGTTAGCACAATAAATGGAACACTCGTGTAACTTGGCTTAATTCATGAACGCTCATACGTGTACTAAGATTTGAGAAAATGTACCGTGTACATGATGAACTAGTACTCATTGTACAATTTTCTTCTACAATTTTAAGTGTGTCGACTACTTTTAATTTACATTTTCTTTTCTGAGAAAAGGAATTTTAAAGGTCGTGCACTGTTTCGCGAATGTTCACGCGCGCACTCAAAGGAGACGGTTTCCACGTGCCGTGTTACATGTAGTTTGCGTGACGATTGTTAGAAATGTAGATTGTCACGTTGCGTGACCACTAATTACCTAAACGTCTCTAAAATGTTCCTCATTCAGTAATAGATGGGAGAATGATTGGAATCATTTCAAAACAAACTATTTGTGACATTGCAAATATACCATATTGTTTAAATTATTTTTATCTTCAGCAAGCTATTTCTTAGAGTTTGTTATAATCATTTTGAACTTGAAAATAGTATCATGATTTTAAAGGGGGTAACAAGGATATCAGTGACAGGGATGATTTTTGGGGGTTTGAAATTGTCCATTCTGGGAATTTTTTTGGTAAGAAAATTTGGTAAATATTTTTTTGGGGGGTGGCTTGATGTAAGAAGGGATTTTTGGGGGTATTAAAAACAATCTAAAGATTTGTGGTGGTGCCTTGGCTGCATAGTGGTAATGATTTTATTTGTGTTATATTTTTCCCCCTCTCTGGAAATTAAAGGGTCAGAAATTTGGGATGGGATTTTTTGGGGGGTTAATTTTTGGTCCAGGGATTTTTTTGGGTTTCGTTGGAAGCCCTTGGGATTTTTTTTGGCCTTGATGTTTGCCCCTATTCGATCATCCCTGTCACTTGAAGTCACAAGCACCCCCGCCCCTTTGGGGTCTTGATGACCCCAAACAATTCAATTTTATCACTACATTTTACATGCCTATGCATCACCAAATCTTTGGTTATATATTTAAATTGGAACAATAAAATAAAAGTTTGGATGCTTTTCTCTGTTCTATTCAGGGCCTCAGATCAGAAAGTCGTTGTCTCAGGAGTATTAACAAAGGGAAATGCTGACTTTAAAGCAGAGGCTGTTAAAGTAGCTCATGAGAAGCCTATGCCACAACATGAGAAAAGACCACCAGGTGGCGGGGGAAAGTCAGCATCAATGGTTATTCAACAACCAAGGAAGCAGTAGACATTTTAAAATTAAATCTGAAATTGAACAGTGGTTCTCTAAATTGACACGACAAAAACAAAAGAGTCGTCCCTTGTAGTTAGTATTTCATTTGTTGTTTTGTGTTTCACGACTGTTTAATATCCATAGGATCAATAGTTAAAGCTGAGTCTGACATGGCATGGCAATTATTATTGTCCTTCAAAAATATTGTCCTGTTACGCCCTTGAGTATCATTAATAGTGTTGTTGGTGTTAAAGTAAGTTGCAACTGAGGCAAATCAAGTGTTTTTAGAACTATTAAAACCAGTTTTCCATCTCTAAGGTTGAGTTTTCTTGCAAGACAATAAGCAATAAAATAATGATAAAGGTGTTATACAGCCTTTGAAGTTTCTCTTATAATATTACTGAGAAAGTTTCAGTTAATTGATAATTATCAAAACTATGACAAAAGATTTTCTCAAGAGAATTTAAGCACAAGTCATTCTGTGAAGAGAGAGAAAAAATAGAGAGAAAATTTACTTGACCAGTACAAGATGTGTGAGGTGTACAAGCTTAGCACCAGCTGTTTGAAGAATGTTGCTGATTTTTTGGAGGGGGGGGGAGGGGAATTTTGGGGACTTGCTGGAATAAGGTAGTGATTATAATGTGCGGACAGAAACAATCAAAGGAAAGTAATATTTTGCTTTTGGCAACCTCGTCAATTTACTTGTACTGAAGATGTTTTTTTTAATTTTTCATTTCGTATTTGGACTGGTAATGTTACTATCAAGTTTCATGTCTCCAAAAATATTTCTAATAAATTAGGCATGATAGAAATTTTGGCAATACAGAATTTTCCAGGCCATTAATAAGGCAGATCTGGATGTTAGACTAAAATAATAAAGAGGGAAGACTTGATTCAAATAATTATTGGCATGAATGTTATTGCTCAAACAGCCCATGTTAGGCTTGCCGCACCTTGCTGTCTTGTACAAGGCTTTAAAAGCACAGTATGCGATACTGATTTTATAACTTCCCTGTCCTGCCGTAAGTTTTACCTAAACGCATTTTGAAACTTCAGTTTTTGTTATCATGTCTCTCTTTGACTACCTTCTGTATGGAATATTGAGTTGTTGTTAAGATGGAATCCGCCAGGACTTCGAGTAGTTATTAGACAAAATTATGTACCAAAATTATTTACACCTTATTGCAAGCTTTTGTTTTACTGCTTCAAATATCTTATCAAAAGAAATCTTTTCTAACAACACCAAACATCGAAAACCGATTTCGAAGTTCCGCTGAATTCCACTAAATCGCTTAAAAGACGTGAGCTTTTGCCTACAGCTTGTGAACTTTGAATTTCATTTTCTCAGGCTCTGATAAGAAATTGTTGTACCAAAATTATTTACAACTTATTGCAAACTTTTGTGTTACTACTTCAAATATCTTATCAAAAGAAATCTTTTCTAACAACACCAAACACCGAAAACAAATTTCGAATTTCCCACTGAATTCCACTGAATCGCTTAAAGACGATTTTACAAAATGGCTGCACGTGAGAATTTGCCTATACCTTGTGAACTTTGAAATTCATTTTCTAAGACTCTGATAAGAAGTTGTTGTCGGTGTTATCAGGGATTATTACTTACATCTTTACCTTTTATTTAGGGTAGAAAATAACGCAATAGGATTTAAATTATTCTGGTACTCGATTTTTGTCCAACGTAAATAAATATTACTCGACGTCCTGGTGGATTCCGTCTTAAGATGTTGAGAACACAAATAATAAAATAAAAAATATCTTTATTGCCTTTTGTGAATATTTTGTTGACAAAATTCCTTGTTTTTCATTGGCCAAAGTTATAAGTGAGCTAAAATTCAGATCGCTGAAATGATCAATCAAAAACTTAGTACATAAAAGAATGGGGAGGGTTTTTGATGCAAAGATTATTTTTAAAACAGGGTTTAAATGGCCTTGGGTGGGTGAAAAAAGGTTTTAAACTGCAGAAGAAAAGCAAATATTTTTATTTCTGACTCACAAAATAAATTATAAAATAAAGATAACATATAAATGATTTGTTTGCAATTTCTAGCTGATTTAACATATTGTATTTAAATGAAAATACAAGGTTTCATCCATTTTGTAGAGAATTAAAAAATAAAAAATACCGGTAAAATATTTATACAATGTACATATATTAAAAAGTGGTCAGCAGAAAGAAATTGCTGGACTATTGCTTTAGTCATCACAAATATTCTAAAAACATGTGATGTATTCAGACAATAATATTTACAACAAAAAGATGGTCTTGCAAGCAAGTAATATTTAAAATATGATACTTAATGTTAAAAAAAAGCAACAGTCGTAATTTCCACTCTCAAGGGCAATGTTTCCTGTCCTTGTGCCTCACCACTGCATCATGTAATCTGTTGACTGAAATTACACAACATTATTACAACTCATTTTAATAATTAATAGTTATTTGTTGGCAAATTATCTTTTAAGGGCCACTTTCAACCATAATACCTTGCATAATTTCTGTAAATATACAGAAATTATGGATCTTTTGTGCAAGGGATAACTTTCATCAAACTGCATGTTGTTTTTCTAACGCCCAATATCTTGAGAATTTAAAAAAATGTTTCTTCAGCTGATTTAAATGTCTCATTTTTGATGTGATTTGCCTGATATATTCATGCAACAACAACAAAAAAAACAACAGATGCTCGCAAAGGACACTGCATTTAGGCCAAGTGGTACATGTACATCAGACCAGGGATTATCCCAGTTTCTGTAGCAAACTTCAGAAATCAAAATTCATGCTAATCCTGAATTTACTTGACCCTGGCTTGAGAGAGGCACCAAGAGTAAAGTGTCCTTCATAAGAACACAATGCAGTGACCCTGGCCAGGGTTCAAACCCATATTGCTCAATCCTGAGCACAGGTGGCTTAGCAAGATATCCCCTGCAATCCATGTTCAGTTTTTTCACCCCTTTGCCCAGGGGAAGCTTGCTCATAGGATAGGGTTGATCCAGACTCCACTGTCTTAACCACTTTATACACCATGTCCTTTTTATTTTAAATTGAAAACATGCCTTACTAACAGTAGCAAGTGCACTTACAATAACAGGTGGCATATTACTTACAATACTAAATAAATACACTGGCTAATAATAAATTATCTTCTTATCTACCCTCCCACTCAGTCCATAAGCACTGGTCAGTATCTTGCTCAGGACTTACTGTTAATCTATTCCGGGTTCTTGCTTTGGTTTCCTTTGTTAGCGCGTCTAAGTAAGGGTCAGTGATCACAATTTCTTTGCTTCTTGAGCCAGAACTGCTGCGCATGGCTAAACCACTGTGTAATGAATGGCTGGGAGTACTGGAACTGTGTGTACTTCTTAAGCCAATACTGGAACTCCTCTTGCTTTGACTGCTTCCATCTTTCTGCAACTAAATGAGTAGCGTATCCATGAGACATGCACCTCACTGCCAGGAGGAAAAGCTAAAGTTATAAACCATGGGCGGATTTAGGGGGAAGGCCGAGGCACGCCCCCCTCGCTTTTCCCTTGGATTTATCCTAAAAATAATGTGAAATTTTAAGAGCAACTGTTTGTTATATAGCAAGTTGCAAGAAAAATTGCCTCACATCTCATCACCTTATTACTAGACTTATCAGTTGAGTATACAACGAGGAAAGTTTCGCACCTAAGTTTTACCGTTAAAACTGCAGGGATGTAGATAATACCCGGGAGCCAGGAAAAATACCCGGCTGTCAGCTTGATTTCCCCTTGAGGGATGGTGGCTTTGGCACCATTTTCTGGGCCTACGGCGCAGATAACCGCCTATCAAGTACAAAATACCGGTTGTCAAAATTTTTAACTACATCCCTGAACTGTGCTGCTGTCAGGAGTGACAGAGCTAGTTTCCATTGCAAACATCTTGTGCTATTGACGCTGTACGTAAGTCCTGTGTGCGTGAAAGGAGAGTCAGAAGTATGGTGATTTCGCGCACACAACAGACTGATGACGTCAATGGCGCGATGTTTCCAAAGGAAACTAGCTCTGTCGCGCCTTACAACAGCAGAGTTTTAATGGTAAAAGTTGGGCATGAAACTTGACTTGTTCCAAATTCAACTGATAAGTGTAGTAAAGGGTCAAGATTGATGCATTCATGTAAGTGGCCAGCTAATGCATAACTTAACCTGCATGTGCATCTTTTTGCTTAAAATGTGTTATAAAAAATCTTTATATTAAACTTCTTGCCTCAGCTTTATGAATTGCAAACACAGCCAAAGTTAAGTAAACAAGGGATGCTGTCCCCTTATAATTCTCACACGACATGATGAAATCAGCTTAGATTGTGAATATTTTAAAATATTTTGGCTAAATTGTAGCTTTGAAAAGGTCCTCTACAAATCACGATACCTAAAAATGCATGCACAACTAAGTTAGAAAGATGCCAAATAACCATTAAAATTAATCCTTACAGATTTATTAATGAACGTGGTTAATCTTTGCATCGGAGACACAAACAAACAAATCAAAATAATATTTGAATTCTTAATTCACTCAAGCGCTCAAAAGCCTTCAGCTTTTGAATACAAATTGCAGTTCAAATCGACCAATCTTTGCTTGCAAAACAAAACAGAACAAAATGAATTAACACAAAGAGAAGCTAGGGTATAGTCTGCAAATGTTGTGGTGTAAACATCATGCTTTCAAAGTGACATGATTTCGAGGTCGCAACCATATCGAACGCGTTAACCAGCGTTTTATCTCGCTTTTGATCTGTCTATACTTACCAACCACGATAAATCAGGATTTCGCTTATCAACTGCATGTTGTCTTCTTAAAGCTTCTTGATGTAGCTGAGACATGGTACCAATGGCTAAAATATCAACGTACTTTGTAGGGAACAATTGCGCAAAACCCAAAACAACAACGATTGCTCAACTTTAGCTCACTTGATCGACTTATGCTGTCTCTGAGTGACGTCACAATAGATGGCGGTATGCAAGGAATGCACGCGCATTTACGCGCCAGATTTGTCTGTGGCGCGTTAAAAATTGACTGATTGGCAAATCCTGTTTCTTGCGTGTGCAAACGAGAGGGAAACATTTATTTCCGTGCTGCGCAAACCAGGAAACATTTATTGCGGACACAAAATGTTTCTGAAAAAAATCAGAAACATTTTTTGTGTGTTGGACACAATTTTGTGTCCGCAACAAATATCACGCGCGCGCGCGAGCGGCACGGAGAAACGTTTGTGTCCGCAACAATGTGTCTTCGTTTATCACGGCCTCTACGTTATACGGTTTTCATATACTTCATTTAACGTATAGCCTGTTTAAGCTGAAGTACTTCGGGGAAATGCTAAGGGTCTGCAGGGTGATTGAATTCTTGCGTGTTCAATCCCAATGAAAATTTTGCTGGCTTTATTTCATAAAAGAAATCGCACACTTCTTAATCCTAAGCCTGAAGAAATAAACTGTTAAAATCTCCCTAACTGTCGTGTTTAGACTATGTATATATAAATACGCGCTCTATTTTGATTCATTTTCAATAAATACTTACAGAAGTCTTCAAATAAAGATTAAGCTAGTCGTATGCCAGAAGTCCATAACATAGTTATGGACTTCTGGTATGCGTATTGCGACTCGCGCTATCGGAATTGGCGAGTACTATATAGTCTACTGATTTTAGGTAGTCTTTGTATGTTGTCCTTTAGTAGCGTTTTCTATAAAAGGTCAATTTCACCCCGATGATGCGGTAGATCGGCGAAAGCTCAGATTTTAGCGTTTAATTTTTACAATTTTTAGAGTAGTTTTAGACCTCATTTGAACTTGAACTCCTATTTTTAGTTCTTTAAAGCTAGCCACGGTATGTTGCAATTCCCGAGTTTTGATTGGTTTACAGGCCAAGGAATATCGGCTCATATACCATGGACCACAAATATCGTAGGTGTACGCGTCAACGAGACCCGCGGAGCTCAAATATTGCAATTCTTTGGTTGCTTTTAATAAAACAATTACTCCACTTGCGCTTGTTGGATATGAGATCGTTATAGACATCTCGGCGCTACGCACATAGTTGACTATCTACCATCTCATATCCAACGCTCGTGGAATAATTGTTAAATCTGATAAACTTCTCAGGAAAAAATGGCGTGTGAACTTTTTGGTGTCATGCACTTGTCAGTCCCAGTGCCTCTCTCAAACTAGAAGTAAAAAACGTATGCCGGCGAACAACCACCATCACATGAAACTTGTATAGGACAATTTTTTTATGTGCAATTTCTTGTACTTTATCAGTTAAACTGAATATTCAGTAAAGAAACCATTGAGTTCCAAGGTGAAAACTTCTCTGCTGACGCAAGGTGGACTAGTAAAAAATTCAATATGCGCCAGGGCGTTATTAGACGTATTACAGTTGTTTAATTTGTAATTATAATAAGCTATAAACACGTACACTTGTGGGTGTTCTAATGCATTGTAGTGTTAGCCTTCGGCAAGATCATTAACTCTGGAGGGGGCGCTTATTAAAAGCGTCATCCCCATCTCGACTAATAATTTAGAAAATAAAGCAAAGTGGTGTAGGCTTTAGATGGTTCTAGCTTGGTAAAATTATATAAGCTCGATTTCAAGTTCGATCCAGGGTAAATTAAAGCTTCTTTCCGGGACAAAGAAAAATGCATAAAACTTTGCAAATTGCACTTCAATAAAACCGGTACTTTTTTACGGTCCATCAAATTTGTTTATCAAATTTTTATCATAAAATTTGTTCGTTTTTAGATAAGGTTCTTTATAGAAATTATTATACTTGCCACCGAGCCATTTTCACCTGGTCATCTTGGCAAGGTGACAAATGAAAGTAGTGGTTTTCGTTTTACGATCATAGCGCCAACGTTTCACAACATGTGAACCCCACTGAAAACTGAATGTATTCATTGCCGGCACCAAGCTGTACTTTGACGCATTTTGTTTTCCAGTCTACTATATAAATTTACTATGCTACGTGCAAGCAACTCTTTCTCGCTATTTAAATTCTATAGCAACTGATATCACAAATAGAACTTAATCATCGTACCATTAAAACGTAGTAAATTATGGATGATGTTATGAAGTTTGTGGCTGATGGTTGGTTGGTGAAATAATTGTGATGAATTGCTTCTTAGGGTGAATAAAAATTACAGACGGTGTGTCGGCCTAAACACGAGACATTTCACAAACGGAGTGCTTCTAGTCGTTAAGACATATTCATTTTTCTAGTACATGCAATCATGTGGGTTCTAACGGCAATAGCTTTAATCTTATAGGCGAACTGGGACAAAATCGCAAATTTATTCTAGTGAGATCCTTTATAACACGCTCGCGTTCGAAAAGTTTTCAAAAGATTGTCTAGCTATGCCGAAACGTGTAAACAAGCACAAGCAAGATAGCTTGAAAAGAATGAAGAATACTGATGGAGCTACATTCAACGGAAAGGAAAAAACGCCTAAAACACGTAAGCCCTTTTCATATGTGATAAAATTATTTAAATATAGCATTCATTTCTTGCCCTTCAGGATAAACTAGAGCTGACTTTTGTTTACACTCTGCGACGTTGCATCTAAAGTCACTGACTCTTTTCCCAAAGAATTTAAAACAGGAAACTTAAAATAGTTTTCGATCTAAAATATTTTATTAATTCTTAGTTTTATTTCTAGCCTTTTGTGTAAAATTCTCAAATTTCAGTCTTTTATCAAACAACAAGTCGCAATCAACACTTTATACAGAGCCATTAAATTATTAAACGTAACGGGTTAGCATTGAAATTCTCGTCGAGTGATATTGAAACTACATTAATTCAGTCGGACGGAATCGAGACGAGATATGCCTATGAAATATTTATAATGCAAAGCTGTATGTTTTTTGCACAGCAAGATAAGTTTAACACTTGTTCCGTGGCGCTAAAACTATTTTTTCGCGCGGTCATCACACATATACGAGACACCCGGCAAGGGAGATTCACCAGTTATGAGAAAATGGTATAATATAACATACAAACCACACGCATTTAAAAGAACGGCTGTCGTGCGTGTCATTTGAAGCGCCCAGTTTCAATGTCGCTGAATTTATTAGGAGGTAAGAAATTATTACAAGATATAGAAGTAACAAATTTTACTAAAGCTCTTTTTGCGGGATTCAGCCGATCGAATTTTGTACGGTATTTGCCTAATTTTTAGCGACACCACCGCTAGCGATCTCGCCTTTTCAAAAACATCCTCGGGCACACCTAATTTTTTTTTTAATTCCTTGCCAAACCGAGCTACAAAAATGCAAGAAGACGAAACTTGCCAACTTTTTATGTTGATTTGTGACTTCTTGTGACAACTCGTCAAGCTTGCATACTAAAACTTGCGCGATTTTGTCTGACCACCAGGCGTAAGTTTGGAAACAATTCATATCAAGCTTGCGCTTCCTTGCGACTCTACAAGGTCAGGTTTCTCCGGTGGTAAAGAAACATTTAAAACTACCATGAAGCTCCAAACAGAGACTTACTTTCGGTTTAATCAGGTAAACTGTTTATTTACTGTGCAGTTCCGCATTATACCTTTTCGAACAGTCGCTGTTATAGGCAAGGGGTCGCTATGTTTTTTTGATCCGACTGTGTACACGGTACACAGTAGTTCAAACAACATGTAAACACACTTACGTGCAATTATAATCTAAACATGTCTAAAGATATGTTCCATTTGTGTCGTGTCGTGAGCAATATTTTTACTTTCTAGTATGATTGTATCTTTTATCATGAGTTCAAATTGTCGTCCCGGGCGTCGAGTGCAGAAAAAAACCGCGACACAAGTCACGTTATTCTATTAAGAAACACTACTGGAAACAGCTGAAAATATTTCGTCGAACTTTGCAGCGTTGCAATTATATCAGCTATCAGTGATGAATTGTAGTTGTTATGGTAAATTTGCGCTATTTTTCGATATTTTAGTAAAATGACTTAATGGTTTTTCAAGATCTCCTGAATACCATAGTGAATTTCGACCTACAAGCATGTATATTGAACTATATAATTATAATAAAGCTCATTATGTTCATGAAACCGAGTTTTATGCGCAGTTTGAGTTTGGAATCTAAGTTGAAACTACAGTTTATACTGCATTGGTCCAAAGGACTCCTGACAACGACGAAACACCATTCGAAGCAACATTTTCTGTGAAAGCGAATTTTGTTTCCTTGAAGCAACAAATGTTCTGGTGTTTTTTTTTCAGAAACATTTTGCTTCCATAGCTTCGTTAAGGTGATGTTACACGGGACGATTTTTAACGCATCAATGTTGCATTAAAAATCGTCGCCGTGTGCCATGGCGCGGCGGACGATTTTTACGCAACATTTTGTTGCGGCAATGTTGTTGCCTGAATTTTGTTGGAATTGATTCGTGTAACACCTTCGCCGTTGACTTTTAAGGTGACTCGATCGAAATAAATGACGCGCTGTATGCCTGTCTAAAAACTAAAATAACTTCACCATTTCTGACTCGATTTCCCTAAAACTTTCGCATTTTATACGAAATTTATCGTGGAATAATATGTATGTCAATATGTTGATCTAATATTCGTTAGTTTTGCGCGATGTTACATTTATTGAACACTACTTTTTGGATAAAATTGCTATTTATAGCTAACTGAGCGCTAAGATTTCGTTTAAACTTCTGCAGTTAGCTCGTAATTCCATCTTGTCATGACTGTTCAAGTTTGCGCAAAATCGTCGGAACAGAAACCCCTGTACAATTTGGACATCAAAATATTAACTCCGGGCGAACATCGAAGTTTGGAACGCTCCAGCGCTTCCAAATTTCACCTAGAAGCACAACAACCGAAGAAAAAGAAGGTTCAATGTATCAGTTTTATTAGCTCCAAATCACATTCGGCTATTTGAAACGATGACAAAGTTTGAGCTTATGTTATAAACTCACCTTTTGCGTTAAAATGTAGCGAAGTAGCCAAATTTACGTTTTCCTGAATTATATGAAAACTAACCGGACGAATCGAATAAAACTACCGGAACATAAAAATGAATATCTTACACACACTTTGCGCTATTTTACGTTTCTGGAGCTACCTTGATTTGGATGAAATATATTTTTAAAGTGGAGCACTGCTTCAACTCTGTTGTGAACACGACCTTGTTGTTATTTGAATTCTACAGCTGATGCTATGTAAATTTTTTGGATTTGATGAGAATTTGAGGAATTTGCACATGGACTAGGGGGATGCATCGACAGTGTTCCGTTGCTACATGCTTTGATTTTCCATCCAAACCAAGTCAAGGAAAACAATCCTTATACACAGACTTCAAAACAAGAAATGGGAAAAATCAATAAATCAATGCATATTTTGACAAAATAGCTATGCTATTAACGGTGCTGAAGTCGCTGATTACCCTTGCATGACCTCAGAAATCAGAGCATATAGCGACTAAACACTGTCAATGCACCCCCCTAGTCCATGTGCAAATTCCTCAAATTTTTATCAAATCTAAAAAATTTGCATAGCGTCAGCTGTAGAATTTAAATGACAACAAGGCCGTGTTCACAACAGAGTTGAAGCAGTTCTTCACTTTAAAAATATATTTCATCCAAATCAAGGTAGCTCCAGGAACGTAAAATAGCGCAAAGTGTGTGTAAGATATTCATTTTTATGTTCCAGTACTTTTATTCGATTCGTCTGGTTAGTTTTCATATAATTCAGGAAAACGTAAATTTGGCGATTTCGCCACATTTTGACGCAAAAGGTAAGTTAATAACATTAGCTTGAACTTTGTCATCGTTGCAAATAGCCGAATGTGATTTGGAGCTAATAAAACGGATACATTGAACCTTCTTTTTCTTCGGTTGTTGTGCTTCTAGGTGAAATTTGGAAGCGCTGGAGCGTTCCAAACTTCGATGTTCGCCCGGAGTTAATATTTTGATGTCCAAATTGTACAGGGGTTTCTGTTCCGACGATTTTGCGCAAACTTGAACAATCATGGCAAGAAATTATTACGAGCTAACTGCAGAAGTTTAAACGAAAACTTAGCGCTCAGTTAGCTGTAAATAGCAATTTTATCCAAAAAGTAGTGTTCAATAAATGTAACATCGCGCAAAACTAACGAATATTAGATCAACATATTGACATACATATTATTCCACGATAAATTTCGTATAAAATGCGAAAGTTTCAGGGAAATCGGGTCAGAAATGGTGAAGTTATTAGAGTTTTTAGACAGGCATACAGCGCGTCATTTATTTCGATCGAGTCACCTTAAAGCAACATCATACAATTTGCTGACGTAGCTGCCCGCGGACGCGCTAAAAATATTGGTCTCCCAAGTCTCCGCGAACAACGGTTAGCGAAAATATTGTCCACAGTTTTTAAGATATTATCCAGCGATGCCTGACCTGCAAGCCTACGTGATTTTATAACAGTTAGGCGCTCCACTTATAACCTCAGGGGTAACACAATTGTGGACCTTCCAAAAGTAAAATCATCAACTTATATACTGCATCGAAAATGTGGAACTCTATACCAGACGAAACAAGAAAGATAAAACATATACGGTTTTTTTATGGGACTTTGACCGAGAAGTGTGACAATTATTATTATTATTATTATTATTATTATTATTATTATTATTATTATTATTATTATTAAATACAATTTTTACTATTTTAGTGTTTTTAATAATGTTTTTATATTTTTATATTTTATTCTTAGTTAGACAAAATATTGTAATACGTAGTCATTCTTAATTATAGCTTAACTTAATTTATACACTTCCAAGGAGTTTTTATTTTTCTATTTTTATTTCGTGGCGCACCTGTAAACTAGCTTTTTAGCTAAGCGTGCTGACCACGTTTATAAAGATTGTATTGTATTGTATATTTACATAGGCGTACGAGCCGGGGGGGGGGGCAGGGGGGCGGCAGCCCCCCCCCCAGTTTTGGGAAATTTTGAATTTTTTCGGGCAAAGCGCTCATGATTCGGGCAAAAGCACTTGGGATAAATAGAGTCCGGCTTCTACAGACCCTCTTTGCTATTTTTACTTATCCGACTGATGCCAGTAACAACTTCACATCACTGCATGGAATCTGTTCGTCCTCGATCTGTGTGTTTTGAAGATTATCTTATTGAATGCGAGCAGCCTGAGTACTTACCTTCAGGGAGAGACTGTGGATCTTATCACGGCGAGGTGGAACGCCAATTAGACTGGCGACTCTACGAAGCTGCGGAAATATGGGGAGTGTCGCCTCAGTGTAGAAACTGTGTGAATGTATCAGTGTTAAGATGAAATCGTGGACTGCTGAGTAAGATTTTTCATTCCGCGATGCTCGTGTGCCACGACGACAACCCTCAATGCGCTTAAAAACTGCATGGTGCTTCTTCGCCATCGAAACCAGGGGATCACTATCGTGTCAACACCTTTTACACCTCCCTGGATAAGGTACTGGCCGAAATTGAGATTCGGCTTAATGAAAATGACCAAGTTGTTCTTTGTGCATTAAAGGTGACAATGATTCGCTCACCAGTGACAGCTTTGACCGACATGGATGCAAGGTAGTATAACCTCGACAGGGAGCTACTCCTGGCAGGCCAACGTCTGCGGTTCAGTCAATTTAAGACCGCACACGTTGCGTGAAAACAGGCTATCGGTCGTGTGTAATGAGCGCTTTTATGGCACTCAAGTCATTGCCAACAGTATATATTGACAAGATTATAAACATTTTCGGACAACGCCTTAGAAAAAACGTTTTCTTTTAAAATTGTCAATATGTGAGGTTTCAAAATAAATGTTTTTGGAATTATAACAGTTTCAGTAGACGTGACAATTTGAAACCCTCTTTCTTTTTCTTGAAATTTTAGTGCTTACGCATTCTGGCATTGCTTTATTTTTTCGGGCAAGAAGATCACCCCCCCCCCCCCCCCATATCCGAATGTGCCGGTACGCCTATGTATATTAAAAAATTGTCCCGTGTAACATACCGTTGCCGCAAGTTGTCGCCATAATGTTGCGTTAAAAGTTATCCCGTGTAACATAGATTCAAAAACCTTCCCATGGTGACATCACCTTATTACGAAACTAGCCAGAATTTCACCGTCTTCTCTGGCCGATTGCTTGCCCTGAGCGATCAGGGAAGAAATTTTCCTATTATCGTATCATTTTGTACAAGGTTTATTTGCCAGTTAACGTGTTGGTCATTGCGTTTTCTGCTCTAAAAAATTCTTTATGGCTTTTTAAACCACTGATACGACTTTAATCACATCGCCGTAATATTGACCACATTCAATATTTGTACTTGTTTCAAACAATATAATTAATGAAGATTGTTCGCAGACATATAATATCTCCGAAAGATAAAGGACACTTGCTGATTTTCGTGTGTGTAAGTGAGTAACACCGCGGCAGAAAGCAAATAATAGATCGGACCCCCCCTCCTCCCCCCTCCCCCCTTTCACGGCAGAAACAGCATCAGGTTTATTGTGATTCGAAGCTAAAAACAAAATTAAACTCAAATTTATGGTCTGATTGTCATGTAACCACTATATCGGCCATTTCTTACAATTTGAGGACGTTTTGATATTGCAAGAGGAAAGATTATTGGAAGGAGCGGTCGAGGGGGAGGGGGTGGGTAAAACGCAGCGCAAATGGGCTCGCTTCATTCCAGATTTCACTGTGTTACAGTAGCAGAATTTTAGTGGTGAAAAACTAAAGCACTGAACGACAACACAAAATCTAGTTCAAAAATTGTCAGAATTCCTTCATATCAAGATAAGGTGGAAAGCGCGAGTTCATTTTTGATTTCATTTTTTTAAAAAGAGCCTGGGTACCAGTTTACAACAGACCAGATGCCGCGAAAATAGGAGACCGACCGCAGACAGACCAACAACACTGTTCCAATTTGTGTGCCCGGAGAATATAGCATCTTCTGTCCTTTGATATTTGATTTTTAAGTGACCTCAATAAGGATGCCACAGGCAACTACAGTTCCTAATTGTTCAAAAATAGACCCGCAAATGTACGTAATTGGCATTGAAGCATGATAATCGCCAGTGTTCCATAGCGAACAGTATTATCGAAAGCTTCGAACGCAGCTGCGCGTGGAACTGCAGGGTATTTCGAGATGGATGTCGACGGGGACATTTTCCCTCAAAGACAGTCTATATTTGAGCGATAACCCTTTTCTTGAAGAAAATAACGTCTTTTGTGGGTCACATTTGCGTAGTTTGTGAAGTTCTAATAATTTACGATGATGTTGGGATATTCATTCTCGCGAGAAGAGCAGCTCTACGGTGAGATTAGAAACGCTTGTTTGTAAACTTAATTTGTAATTTGGAAGCCGATTTTAAGTTAATAATCTTGTCTTAATTTATCCGTAGCTATGATGGGCAAGCGAGCTGATAGCCTTAAAGGACTTGGTCCACCAAGCGATTGGGAATTAGTGGAAAGCATCGGTGAAGGAACTTACGGCGAAGTTTACAAAGCGAGGAACAAAATTACCGGCGAAATTGCCGCGGCGAAGGTTATAGATTCCATTCACGAGAAGATCGAAGAGGTTCTACCGGAGCTTGACATTTTAACCAAGTATTCCACGCATCCAAACATTGCTGGATTTCATGGAGCTTTTATCAACGTGGACACTAAAAGACATGACCAACTGTGGCTTGTTATGGAGGTAGGATATAAGTCTTATTTGTTGTTTTTCAGATCTCAGATAAGCTTAGCATATATTGTGAAATTATTTCTCTTCCACGGGTTTGAATTATGTGCTCAAGAACAAAATTAGAAAGAATAACATCGATTTGCAAACGATTTTCGCTAGAGCACGCAGCGATCTGTATGCTTTTATTTTTTAATAGCTTAGCCTTACGAATCTCTGAAAAACAATGGAAATGTCGAGTAATTACCAAAGAAATATTGCTTTAATTAGCGGATGGTGAATAAAAACATAGTTATGATAAAAATAAGCTCTTAATTATCGCGAGAAAGCACTAAGTCGCGCATTTTGATTAAGCTTGGTTCTTTCTCGATCTGTTAAATTCTTTGCAAGACTTCACCCATGACTGCGCTTAAAGGCTCCACAGCATTTTATCAAGTTTGTTTATATATCGGTTTTCCTGTTTGCATACGTCATTAGATTTGCGAACCCACGAGACAAATAAAGATCTTATCATTTTGTGAAAAACTGTCAAATTTCACGGCCATAATGCGATTTTATTTCGTTTTCACGGTACCTTATACTACAAACGTTCAATTTATGCAAAATGTATAATTATAGAAAAATTACAAACTAAAGAATCAGGAACTAACAGGTATAAATAGTGAGAAAAAATAACATACTTGACATTCTTGCTAGAAAAAGGAAATATTTTATTCACTTTAATTCAGACACTAAAAGGGAAAACCATAAAATACGGGTCTGCCTTGCGTGGTGATTTCTAATAAAAAAAATTAGATTTAACTTTTTACAATTTACTGTAACAAAGGGACATCTGAATCCGGTGCTGAAATTGAATACCTCAGATTTAAGTAACAATTGGCAAGCTCTGCTTTGTTACTCAACCCTTGTAACACATTAGGCTGGTTGTCATATGCTGCCAGCAAAATTTACATATAATTATATCTGCTGGTTACAACTGGCAGCATTTCGGCGATCTTTCCCAGTCAAGACTCCAGTGCATCTGGAATGTGTTGCCATACTTGAATTGGCTTGAAGTGTGGAAAAAATTGAGTTGGATTGTTATAAATTATATTGTCAGCCACCACTGATGGCATTCCTATAAAATATTTTTATTGCGAACAGCCACTTGAAACCCCTGATCTATACAGGATTAGGAATCATGATGTGAAAGTAGCAACCAAGAACAGTTTGAAATTAAGTTTTTTGTGACATGGTAGCCCTCCACTTCGGATAGCTTAAAGTATAATATTTAAAAGACACATTCCATGTGTGTACGGCATAATTGCTTAGGTTAAAAGGGTAAAGTCTGCGTTCAAGCCTAGTGGCCCATCAGGCCGGACCTTATCCCGGTTTCCATAGCCTGAAGGGACTAGGAGTATTTCTCCTACTCCCTGGATGGGATGCTAGTCCATCACGGGGGTACCCCCAGCATTAAATTCGCTGGTACCCATTTATACACCTGGGTGGAGAGAGGCACTATTAGAGTAAAGTGTCTTGCCCAAGAGCACAATGCAGTGCCCCGGCCAGGGCTCAAACCGGGACCGTTTGATCCGGAGTCTAGCACACTAACCATTAGGCCACCGTGCCTCCCACAATTACTTAGGTTAGCTGTGTTTTAATTGTCCCCAGCTTTGTCGTGGTGGATCAGTGACAAATCTTGTGAAGAGTTTAAGAAAGAAAGGAAAATATCTGGAAGAAGATCTAATTGCCTACATCCTTTACGAAACACTTAAGGTAACAATCCCATTGTGCAAGTTTGAATTACGTATAATACTATGCAATGCTATATATAAATTTGCTTAGAGGTACAGTGTCTAATGATAACTACATTGTGATAAAGATCTGTACCTAGGGCACTAAGAAACTCCTATGGTCTGGTAGTGTATAGCTAGTACACAGAGATGACCTGCCAACTCTGACATGCATTATGTGTGAGGGTCTCATATCTGCAGATCCAAAATATCAGTCTCACACATATATGCAGGCCAATTTCTCATGTCTGACTGACAAATCTTGATTTCTAACTCTTAAAATCCATTAAATGTAAATTCAATTCAATTTCAACGAAAAATAATCCAGAAAATGAGCATCATTATTTGCATATGAGTTGATTTCACACACATTGGAGCCCGTCTGCAATGCTCAGAAGTCATCAGGACATCTTCAGAAATTTCCAGTTCCAAAAGGTCGGAACATCTTCGAAAATGGGGAGATTGTACTCTCGCACCTTTGACTTAGGAAAAGTTGGCAGGTATACATATAGTCATCCTCTGTGTAATGTTCAAAGGTGTTAGCAACTGCATGATGAGATGCAAATATTATTTTTTGTAATAATATTGCAATATGTTTAAAACTAGTGATATTTTTTCTTCAGGGAATTGAGCATCTTCATAGGCACAATGTGATGCACAGAGACATCAAGGGACCCAATGTCATGTTAACAAACTGTGCAGAAATCAGATTAATTGACTTTGGTTAGTAATGCCTAAATATGAACCCTTTGCTGGCAACGGCCAGCATCAACATATATATTTTCCAGTCGGTCAGTCCATGGTTGGGTTGGTTTGTTGGTGGGTGTGGTGGGTAAGCAAGTCAATCATTCAGTGAAAAATCAATAAATAAGTTGGTCAGTCGGTCGGGCAGTCAGTCAGCCAGCCAGTCGGTCAATCACTTTCTAATCAATCTTGGCTACCAATAAATAATAAAATTATTCAGTTCAACATTCAAATGAGACAGTAGTCAACTAGTTTAGCTGATCTGTTGATACAATATGCCTGGATTATGCAATAATCATAAAACCATCAATAATCAATGGTATAGATGAATTAGTTATTTGATGCAGAAAACCAACATTTGTCCCAGTAATAAACTGCAAACAAAATTTGAGATTTTTTTTTAAATTCTACAAATTCATCTCTCTGTAGGTGTGTCAGCAGAGCTGTCAAACATTCTAATGAGGCGGAACTCGTCGGTGGGAACTCCATTCTGGATGGCCCCAGAGGTGATAGCATGTGAACAACAGCTAGACTACAGCTACGATGTTCGCTGCGACATCTGGTCACTTGGAATTACTGCTATTGAGCTTGCTGATGGTGTAACGCCACTGTCTGACCAACATCCTATGAGGGCACTTTTTAAAATTCCCAGGTAAGGGCCATCCTCAGAAGCGGTTATCCTAGGCGACATCAGGCTAGCCAAGTAGGAATACCAGTGCAAACTGATCTTCTTCTCTGTTTACTTGTGTCACCCTGACTAACCACCCCCAGGTCAGTAAAGATGCATAATATAAGCAGAACTGCAAATAACAGTCAGTCATGGGACAATGGCCAAGTTCCAAATTTTGCCTACATGTACATCCAGCAAAATTCCAACCTTAGTCAGACATTATGTTTAACCAGTTTCGGAGATGAATTTATGTACAAATCTACCTTGAGAAACATCATACCGGTAGTTTGATTACAAGTTGCTTCTCTTGAATGTACTTTCTTGCAACAATTTTTAGTCAAAGCTAATGAAGAAGAAAGTTCAATTAAATTTAATGTCATGTCCACCACTTTTTTGTTGTCCAATCAAAATGGTGACTAAGCCAGTCATATGTCCTTGCAGCGAAAAATAATTATTTGCAGCCTTGGGTAATTATATAAGCTTAGGGCATACTTGCCACTAGCTTTAGGTCAACATTTTCTCAACAACAACTTAATTAAGCAAATTCAGTGATTTCATGAGAAAGGGTCATTTAGATTTACTGAATTGTTAATGCCACTTAGAAGTCTTCAAAATGCTAGTAAATGAAATGAAATTAAATTGTTAATTAAATTGTCACCCAATCTTGGAGAAACAAAATCTTTAAAATTAATCAAAGGTTATATAAAACATGTTTGGGTCAAGGTGCTAATAAATTATAAAATTGTAATTATTGTTAATATTTAAAAAAAATTATAAATATTTTAGGATTATGTGTAAAAATTTAGGAAGCCCTGTGGAAAATATTTAGAAGTTTGACAATGGACTTAAGTAAAGATTAGGATGATTGTGAAAAGATGACATTAGTTACTGTGCATGTACAGTGTGCAGCTTCAGAAAATATCCATACCCACCCCATCCCATGGAAGGTCAGTGGAAATTTCGAAGGGGTGGGGGGGGGGGGGGGGGGTCTCAAAAGCCAAAATTTTAAAAGGCCTGTATGGGGCTTAACTGGAATTTCCAGAGGGGTGGGGATTCAAACCAAAAACCTTCCATGGGAGGGGTATGGATATTTTCTGGAACAACACAATAAAATGTCACCAGTCTTGGTAAACAATCATATACCTGCATCACTGGGGTTTAGGTTATCATCATCATTATTGATCATTAAAATCATTTTTCTTTTACTTCAGGAGCAAGTCACCATCAATGAAAAATCCAGAGAGATGGTCTCATGAATACAGGGATTTTATTGCAAAGTAAGAAATTGTCTTAACTGGCTGATAGTAAACATTAAAAAACAAAATTATGGCTGCATTAATCTACATGTAAACTAAGGAGAAACTAATATTTCAGCACAATTTATTTCCTTGGAGGGGGCTTAATCTAAAACTGGATGCATGCAGTTGTAGCTGAAGATTAAGTAGTTTAGTGTGATAAAAAATAATTAAATGAACAAAGAGGGTTAAAGAATTTATCTTGAATCTCTATCAGTCAGAGAATAATAAATCTATTTTCTCATTTGTTTTGCTTTCATTTCTGTAAATATTGTTAATACATGAAATTCAATAGAACCTCAGGTATTAAGTATTTTTTATATATTAACTTTTATTTGAAAAACAAACAGTTATATTACAAGATAATTAAATTACAAAATAATACATTATACATGGTCAAGTCTACATAAATTTAATTTACTGTGTTTGTAACATTTCATTGTTATAGATGTCTGATAAAAGATTTTGAGTCAAGAGCACATGCAAGTGACATGTTACATCATGTCTTTGTCCAGTGGGTTCCACAAAAGAAAGATGCTGTAAGTTAATCACTGCAATTAATGAATACATGTACGCGGTAGGATCACAATTTCTCAAATGAAAATGGTGTGAGAAATCAGGAGTTCGAAAAATCAGGGGTAAAATAATTGCAATATTTGACTAAGGGAAGGGAAGCGTCACTTTGGTTTGAGCTATCACGAGGTTTCAGAAATGAAGGGTTTGGACAAGGAAACGGGATTCCGCTTTCAGTGATGAAAAATAATGTTCATTTAAAGTTACTTAAAATGCATAGAATGTGATTATGTCATATCTTCACCTACTATCATGGTGTAACTTAAATATTAGTGATAGCTACCTGTATGTTAATTTTTTCATGAATTTTTAATGAAAACATACCTTGAGTAGACCCTAATAATAACAGACAAGTGTTATTTTCAACAGCTTAGTTTTTAAAAATTTCTGAGGGGAAAGCGAGGATGTCAAATGCTACAGTTGTGTCTGTTCATAGCTATACTCACAGCACACAATATTATGCAATATGGATGCCTAATAGCTATACGCATGAAAATGTTTAATTCGTTATTGTGTTTGGGCATCTGAAAAACTTCCAAACACAGTTGTAGCATAGAGAGCCTAAGAAATTTAGTTTGTTTTTTAAATCAATGGTGTAAAAAATGTTTCAGCTTCGGAGGAAGTTGATGAATTTGATGGACAATCAGTACCAGGGACGAGATGGCATCATGGATGAAGCCAACAACGAAAAGGATCAGGAGAACTTGTCAAGGTTTGAATTTGTGTAAAATATAATTTACAAGAAAGTACTGCTATACTTTAAAAACCTTACGTCATTAATTAATGATGAGAAATGACTATAATTTGATCAACATGATTCTTTTGAACACCAAGTAATCGGCATACCTGCATCAAAATTTATGATGATATATGCAGTTAATTAGCTGTTAGCTTATGATATGGAAGATTAGTCCTGCAAACTTAATTAATGACTACTGCTGACACTTAATGTAAAATGGAATGTAATAACTTCAAAGTTCTTTTAAATCCATAAAAACAGTGTATTATTTTTGTGATAATTGTTTTTGAGTTCTCCCAAACTTTCATGAGTGTTTCTATAAATCGATAAATTTTAATGTCATACAATCTTTTATATTATCCAAATAAATTTAATGTTAAGTTATTGTCACACAATCTTTACTGTAATAATAATAATTTTTAATAAATTACATAGTCCTTCAGCTGTGCAAAAAAAGAATCCACAACGTAACAAACAGATGCTCCAGGTCGACAACTTAGCAGAACTGGGGAGTCTGACAGAGGTGGGTCATATACAAGCATGCATACAGGTTTTAATTAATATATTATGGTAAAGGTAAAAACTTAACATTTGAGCCTAGTGGCCCATCTGGCCGGAGCTTATCTTGGTTTTAATAGCATTGAGCAACTCAGAGCAACCCTCCAAGTTAATTTTTTCCTTAGTGGCCATTTGTCCACCGACTGCTCAAGTTTGGTCACCAGTGAAAAATTTTAGTCGCTAAATTAAGCTCACGCTTTCAATCTTTCTTCTCAATTTTAGTCGCCAGGCTGGCGACTTCTGTTCCAATTTAGTTGTCAGCTCCAAAATTTTAGTCGCCATGGTGACTAAAATGGTCTTAACTTGGAGGGTTGCAGAGACAGTATTTCCACTCGCCCCTCAATGGGATGCAAGCCCATCATAGGATTACGGGGGAGGCATGGTGGCCTTATGGTTAGTGTGCTGGACTCCAGATCGAACAGCACTGCATTGTGTTCTTGGGAAAGACACTTTGCTCTTATAGTACCTCTCTACACCCAGGTGTATAAATGGGTACCGGCGAATTTACTGCTGGGGGTAACCCTGCTATGGACTACCATCCCATCCAGGGGGGGAGTAGAAATACTCCTAGTCGCCTCATACTATGGAAACCGGGATAAGCTCCAGCCTGATGGGCCACCAGGCTCGAATGCAGACTTAAACTTTACCCAACTATATACCTGGATGGAGAGAGGCACTGTGAGAGTAAAGTGTACATGTCTTGCCCAAGAACACAACACAATGACCCCAGCCAGGGCTTGAACTCAGGCCTCTAAATCTAGACTCCAGTTCACTTACTGAGTGCTTTCAGTAAAGTAGGTGGCCAGCTGCCCTTGTGCGGCACCCATCAGAGAGCAATATAAGAAGCTGTAAACACCTCACCTTTTTAGGGAACTGCATGAATTTTAGTCGGTGTTTGTCAAAATACCTGGCGGAGCTCCAGCAGGTGCCAGGTCTTATTGAAAGCACCGATTACCATAAGGCCACCACACCTCACACACTGTAAAATTAAACTTGACAAATTGTTTACATAATTTTAGCAAAGTACTCAATCTATGTCAAGAATTGTCCCATATTCTCGAAAATTATTATTCCCAGCTTAAAGCTGTGGTACATTAATTTTAACTGCTTGTGTTTTCTTCTGTGTACAGGACATCATCCTGAGTCACCTCCTGGAAAGATATCTGAACAATCAAATTTACACTTACATTGGTGACATTCTAATCGCTGTTAACCCACTGCAGACCCTTAACTTGTACGGACCTGAAGTAAGTGTGGATGTTTTACTTTAAATTAATCATGGAATGTGTAGTTCGAGAAAATCTCCATACTCTCCCCACAGAAGGGATTGGAAATTCCTGGTGGTTGGGGAGAGGGGTCGGGGTGTCTCAAAGGCCAGTAAACCTTAAGGAGATGTATGGAACTTAATTGGAATTTCCGGAGAGGTGGGGGGTCTTAGGAAAAATCCATTCCATTGGGGAGGTATGGATAATTTATGGAACCATACAATTCTCACTTAAGTGACATTTGCCCCAGGCCGGCCAGATGACTGCAGTGTCCACAGTTTTTTTATATATTTGGCCAGTCATTTTATTGATATTGGACTAACCATTTATGACATAGAGCTCTGTTTTTTTGTTTTGTAGCATTCAAAAATGTACAAAAACTCTCACAAGAGTGATCTACCACCTCACATTTTCATGGTAGCTGACATGACACATCAGGCAATGATACATAACAAGAGCCCCCAGGTAGGATATGTCACAGAATGCTTCTCTATGTAGTACAGTCATGTTGTGTATACTCATTAGTGTGTGAAGATTTGCTGAGATACATGTAGATTGAACCAGATACTTACTATCACAGCACCTCTCTTGAGCTACTGTAAGTATGGGTTCATGTTGTGCGACGTTGCAGCCTCACAAGAATGCCACCACATATATACAATCCTCTATTTAGCCCTGCCCCTTTATTGCTCCACTCTCCCAACCCCTGATAAAAAGCTTCCCCATTAATTGAAGGCGTGAGGGCAAGACGCGCAGATTAAGTTTTTGGCTAAATTGAACATTGTCAAAACAACTCCAAATTTCGCGTGCGAGTTTGTTTACGTGTGTTAAACACTGTCCTGTATTTTTTTCCGCTGTTGTCTGCCTTGTTTCCAAAAAATTACGCATGCAAAAACTGGACTTTGACGAAAGAAACCTTTTGTTCCACGAAACAATGAAATCAGCGAAGTTGAACCGATTACTGTTTTAACTCTACAAACATTAACCCTAGGGGTTAGGGTAAAAGGTTAGGGTTAGCATAGGGTTATCCTAGCAAAAATAAAGAAATCTCTTCTTTTGAATTGCATGGCATGAGTCGGTATCTAAATAAAGTCAAGGATTAGTGTCTAGAGAGTGAACGTTCTGCAATCCGTAAATTTCGCTAAGCGAAATGATTATTTTTTGTGAATAACACTGCCGTTAGCAAAGCAAATTCAGTCCGTTTCACTAAAAAAGATACTTCCATTTTCGAACTACCGTGAACGGCGAACTTTTTTCCGCGAATTTTCACGCGTAAAGTATTCAAGTTTGCCTAGACAAACCATCGCGTTTGGAGCGTAAACATGTCAAGTTTTGGCAACTCAGCCTGTGTGTTTCTGGTCATGAAACACAGGTTTCGAAAACTTTTGCGTCGACGTTTTATGTTTCTTCAATGAATGTCGACAGCAAATGGCGGCTTTATATTTCTGGTAAATGCTGAGACAGCGATCTTGATCTTTGGTTCACTTGCAAAACGCGACAGTTTGTCTAGACAAACTTGAATGTTTTGCTCGATCGTGAGAAAACGCGCTAAAAAGTTAGCCGTTCACGGTAGCTCGAAAATGGTAGTAAAAGTCTGGTTTCATAAAACGGTTTTTTCAGACAACACAAAAGAAGTTAGTTTTAAGCTGAATAGGCTGTTTCTCCTACTGGCATGTTATGAATACACTGAATCGAATTTAAGCCGGCTGGAAAACCGATGGAAAAGAACAAGTCAGCTTAAACAAACAAAAAACTTACATGCGAGCCCGGGTTCAGTCTTGTCCTTTCATTCCTCTCGACAGACAGCGATGAAGCAATCAATGGAATTCCATGATGTGCACTCACAAAATCTAAACGGTTGATTTTCATTCCGCTTGACTTGCAGTAAGCTCCTATTCTGTTCTTTTTGCACACGTGAAATGAATGAAGACTTTGCCGCTGCGCCTTTCGCCGGACTGTCAAGTCACGCTCAAAAATAACGCAATAATCACGATCAATGCATTAAAGATTATTATGGGATATCCCTGAGTTTCTTCGACACGGACAGTCCTACGCTCAAAATTCAACAGAAAATTATAGACTCAGTCTAAAAGCCAGTCTTCATTTCCAAACATTCAACACGCCAAATCATGGCAAATGAGCCCAAACAAATGAAGGTGAACTTGGTTTGGAAGAGAAGTGCGTTTAAACTCTTTCCGTCTGGAATCAGAGTCCCGATCATGGAACAAACGAACCTCGCTTCTTTGAGGCTCGCTAGCGATCTTGCGGGTATTCAGACTTTATGATGTCCTTCTACCACCAGACGGGTGCAAATATATGTCAAATAAGCGAGAATCAGTGGAGAGAAGTGCACTTCATGCGCGAAGGTGAGCGTTCAACTTGTCCGATTAAAATCTGAAGAGGCTTTGCGCGCGAAAAGCTTACGTCACAATATTTGCTGTACCGAACATTTCCAGATCTCCCAACTGAATTACAAAAACAGGAAGAGAAACAAAAAACCTTTTGTTACTCCGAACAATGAAACCAGCATAAACATTTAGATTCGTTCTGGAACAATGATTCGCTAATAGTAATTTTCTCTTCTTTTTTTCTCCAAGAACAAGCTCAAACTAGCGAAAATAAATGCAGGACAGTGTTTAACACATGTAAACAAAGCCACATGCGAGTTTTGGAGTTGTTTTTGACAATTTTCAATTTTGCCAAAAACTCAATCTGCGTTTCTTGCTTTGACCCCTTCAATTGTTGGTTCGAGTCCAGCCTGGAGTCACTGCATTGTTTTCTTGTGCAGGACACCTTACTCTCATGTGCCTCTCTTCACCCACTGCAGGTGTATAAATGAGTACTGGTGAATTTAATACTGCTGGTAACCCTGCAATGGACTAGTATCCTCCTAGTCACCTAATGCTGTGGAAAGCCGGATAATTAAGCTCTAATGGGCCACTAGATCTGAATACAGACTTCACCTTAGGTTACTTTTGTGAACTAAAATTAGTAAGCTCTTGGGGGCTTCAGATTTTTTTCAGATTTTTATTATTTCACACTATTTACAGACATATTTTACTATCACACACTATTTACAGAAAATTCATTAATTAAAATAAGGAAAATATAATAATAGTAAAGGCAAAACAAAATGTGCTCAGTGACCAAAGAAGCATATGCTATCGTGTTGGTCACTGACACGTTAAAAAAGAAAAAAAAGAAGACATGACACATTAATTAATAAAAACAATAGAATAAAGGAAGTAAAATGTGATTAACAAAAGTATGCGAATTAAACAAGTTAAGTGAATAAATCATAATTAAGTTATATATGGAATTCAGAGAAATTATGCTGAAGATTAATATTGAGCATTTAAAAGGTATAATTTATATTGCTTATAAAAGGAAGTGTATAAACAGAGGAACTAATTAACAATATTAATTAAAATTAATTTCCTTTTTCAGTGCTGCTTAATTAGTGGTGAAAGTGGAGCTGGTAAAACAGTGTCTGGAGACTATTTGGTGCGACATTTGGCTGAGCTTGGAAAGGTGTGTATGGTTGCCATGGTGACGTGTGCAATCTGTACCCCTTTAATTCATATGAAAGCTGTGAGACTGTTGGATTTAACAAGGAATTAATTCATGTTACTTCAATTTTTGATTAGGCTGGAAACAGAACACTGGAAGAAAAGATTCTTCAGGTGAGTGCACAAGAGAAGACAATTTGCTTTCATGTCAGCTTCACTGGAGAGGAAATTATGATGTGATATTGAATGATAATGCAATATTATTAATTAACAGCCTCTGATTTGAAACAAAATGTGGGCTTTGAAAATTCTTTGTGAGTTTTATACAGTTGCTAGTAGATAATTACTGTATTTTTTTTTCTGTTGTATTTGATTGACAGGTTAATCCTCTGATGGAAGCCCTGGGGAATGCACAGACAGTCATTAATGACAACTCCAGCAGATTTGGAAAATACTTAGAGCTCCATTTCACATCCAATGGAGCCCTTACAGGAGGTAAGGATAGCAGATTGTCTGTGTGTCTTGATGAAACTCTAAAGTTGTTTGTTTGGTATGTTGATCATTCTTGACTGTCAATCTGTAAGTCAATTTATAATGATCAACCAGTCAGATAGTCATAGTATGTATATCAGTCCATCTGTCCCTTTCTCCCTTCACCCATCAATCTGTCTGTCCCTCCATTCCTCTCTCTCAGTCATTTTTTCGGTAGTCAGTCAGTCAGTCAGTCAGTCAGTCAGTCAGTCAGTCAGTCGGTCAAGTCAGTCAGACAGAAAGTCAGTCAGTTAGTCAGTCAGTCAGTCAGTCAGTCAGTCAGTCAGTCAGTCAGTCAGTCAGTCAGTCAGTCAGTCAGTCAGTCAGTCAGTCAGTCAGTGAATGAACTAATTTGTCAGTTAATTTTAACAACAATTGTTTTTCCAACATTTTTTTCAAGGCATACTGTCAGAGTACTTGTTGGAAAAATCTAGAGTTGTTTCACAGTCAAGGTGAGTTGCAATTAAATTCCTGTTCTTGTTACTGCTAAAGATGATATTCTCGTCACCAGTTCACTTGATAGTATATTGCTATTATCTACAGAAGTTACATTTTGTTCACGCTAGTTACTTACAACTTCTTTTTTGTGAATCAACAGAGGAGAGAGGAATTTCCACATATTTTACTACATGATTGCGGGTTTGGCCTACAACAAGAAATTGGAGAAATATTCATTCAAGTTATATTCACAACACAAGTAAGTAACTCGATCCAAAGCTGGCTAGTCTACACAAGTTACTCTAGTTGGAGTAACTCAAGATGTTAGACTTCACTGAGCCATGAGATAGACAGATTGCGACTGACAGCTGTCCAATCACTGTTGATTGGACAGTGACAAGCAGTGACATTACAGTGAAACTGGCCAATCAGTTTCAAATACACAGACCAGACGGCAATACTGGCTGATAAACATTATTTAACTTGACTGTGAAGATGTTTTCTGCTCAAGTTGTCAAACATCAAGTACTAACAACACTATGGGTTCCTTTCAAGACTTCCCTTGCCTGAAAGATCTCAATACACAAATTACACTATGTAATATATAATATATCTCTGTTTTTGTTTATTATCCAGCTACCTCCAAACAGGAGGAAGAAACCTACAAGACTTGGTGTGCACGCTGGGAAACAGACGCAAGTTTGAAGAAGTTCAAAGATGTTTTGACATCATTGGCTTCAGTCACGAGGTAAGTAAAAACTGTGGTTAGAAAAAAATAGGTGGTTTTTGTGTTTTTGACAATATGCTCACACCCCATGAATGATACGCCTTTAAACTTCTGGAAATCAGATAAGCTTTCGCCTCCCAGGAAGTACCCCCCCCCCCCCCCCCAAAAAAAAAAAAAAAAAAAAATCTCCAACCTAAATGCCCAATGATAGAACATGAAAGGGGGATTGGGGGAGGGGGTGGTGTTAACAGCCAAGAAACCTTCCATTGTTGGGGTGTGGATATTTTCTTGAACAACACATTCTTTCAAACACAACGTGCCTTCTTAACTTCGTAAAATCTGACTTTGTGTATACAACAGGAGGTGTCCCAACTGTTTTCAATACTTGCTGCCGTGATTCACCTTGGAGATATTCACTTCACTGAAGACGAGTCAGTTTCACATCTGAGTGACAAGAGCATGGTCAGCAATCCACAAGTTTTACTTATAGGTGTGTACAGCAAGATCAGTAATTAAGTTCTACTTGCCGATTACTGTTGTCGCTGAATCGAGATAGCGATAGACATGGCGATGAAATAAAAATGACCAAACCCTAGAGAAATTAAACGAAAGCAAACCAACAAAAACACAAACTTACAGAATTTTTCCCGAGAGATTAAGCATGACGTTATACGGCAAACGGCAAACGCGAGCTTGCCTTTCATTTTGTTACCTTTATATCGAATTCTACAATCAAGAAAAAATCACACCTTCACGACAAACACAAACCTACTCATTTCGGGGTACAAACGCCAAACATTAGACGGCAGAAGTGGAATTTTTGCCGTTTGCGGGAAAAACAAACGGTATGCTTAATCGCTGTATTAAGTTAGCACAGACGGTAAAAACACAACCAAATAGCCTGCAGATCGAAGATTACATCAACTTGACCGTTATAGCCAAGACTGAAAACTGCGAACCTTTTAAAATCGCTAACTGAAATTTATGCACAGACGACGAAGTTCTGTCCCTGTGGGCCGCGGTCAGAACGTCATTTGCATAGAGCTTAAGTGTTTAACGTCGAGAATGTTAAAATTATCATACATATTTTCTTTTAATGTTAAAGTTCAGAGACCTTTGTTGTCTGTGCACAAACACCGATGTTGTTATCTTACAGCGTTGAATTTGAGTCAATTAATTTCATTTCAGTTTCCTCACTGTTGGGAATAAATGCAGTAGAACTCAGGGATGCACTGACCACCAACAGCAATGTAACAAGAGGTAAGGAAAAAAACAGGGTTTTAGAAACAAAGAGAGCGGCAAGTTTTGATACATATCGACCCTTTAAAGTTATGCTTATTGCAGTCAAAAAAATTATCTTACCTCCCCTTTTGGTCCTGAGAACAATCCAGGACAGGTATTAGCATACATGTACACATTAATGTAGTTGCTGTGCTAGTTTCCCTTACAAGGTTTCATCCGCTTGAGTGAGTCGACAGCTCGGGAAGCTTCACATGCGCGCATTAACCTCAGAAATTACTTGAGCATTACATTTAATGCCTGTCTTTCAACCCTTGTAAATCCCTACAAACCCAGGACATAGTTAATAGAGGAGACTGAAATGGACTTCCCCGCGAAAGACGAAGCGTCTAGGGCTTCAAGGTTCATGCCTCCTGGGCATATGTTTCAGTAAACCCCGGCAAATTTGGCTTTGTGTCCTAACTTTGTGGCATTCGCAGACTGTGTAAATTGAGCTTTAGTTTCTTTGTACGAAATCTTGTTCATATTTTCCTTAATTAATGCTGATTTTAATTGAATTCTAGGAGAGACTATTGTACGAAACAACTCAGTGGATCAGGCCGTTGATTATCGCGATGGAATGGCTAAGGTAAAATATTGTTGTTTTTTTCTCCTTGGTTGCAGAGTTGTAATTCATTGACAAGATTGTCGACATAAAAAATAATAACGTCCTTATGTTTTCTGTAAGTAAAATCCACACTTGTGAACTCCCCGGCCATCACTCCCGACATGTCCCATCGTTATTTTATCTCACCAAATTTATCCCACCCTCCCCTCCACTCTGAAAATAGACCCGCAGGGCAAACAGTGCAAATATATGTCTTAACATTTGCCGTTATTTCCAGGCGCTCTATGGCAAGCTGTTTAGTTGGATTGTTCACCGTATTAACGCCTTACTAAGGACTGATAAACGACGTTCAGTGTAAGTATATTTAGACGCTTATATTCTTTTATAAATTGCGCTACAAATTCAAGATGTCAAGACCTTGTTCAAGGGCGCGTTCGTTTGGGATCAATCCGGAATAAGAATAATTGGAATAATGCAAGTTAGCGTTCGTTTGGCTGCTCTTCCTATTCCAGAATACTTGGATTCCCATTCCAGCTATTCTGCTCCCAGGAGCAGAATATTCCAGAATATTCCCAAACGAACGCAAACGAAATTAATTTCGCATCTGCAAGACTGAATGCAACTCTTTCTCGTAGCGCTCTGGGTCCCAACGGAATAAAATATCCAGTAACCAACTTCTTTCTTCCTGCGATTTGAAATATTTTAAAACTCTATTTTATTAATTGTCAACGCAGCATTGCTGATAATGCATGCTAAAACTCGCCAGAATTTCAAAATTTACGATTAGTGCTCCTTTCTTTTTCGTGTATTATTTCAGCCATTCTGTTTATTAAACAATTGTCTTTGTTTTGCTTTACAGCGACAATGATTACAGAATTGGGATTCTGGATATATTTGGCTTTGAGAATTTCAAACGGAATTCGTTTGAACAGCTTTGTATAAACATCGCCAACGAACAGATCCAATTCTACTTCAACCAGCAAATTTTCTCTTGGGAGTTGGTGAGTTTTCCGCACTACTTCTCTCCCATTATTTTTCCAATAACTTAACTGATAACAAGTGAGGGAAAACGTAACCGATGTAAAGCGCGGGAAAAATATGTAACCGTTGGCAAGCGCGGGAAAATTTACGTGAACCAGATTACGTTGGTTTTGTTCTTTCACCTGATTGGCCAAGAAGACGAAATCTTCAATCTGATTGGCTAAAGCACCCTGCATGCTCCACGTGTTTCTTGAACCAAGCTAAGCACGGCAAATGCGAAACTAGAACTAATTCATATTTTTGAAGATAAATTGGATTTTAGCGGTTGTTCTGCTATTATTCTCGCCATTATTTGGCTTTGCCTCAATCTTGTACATTCAAATGAAACCAAAGAATAAGCTAATGTTACTCTTCGTTATTTTGTGTTCTTTTGTTGTTTTTCAGGAGGAGTATCGTGTTGAAGGAATATCTCTTGAAAGAATCACATTCACCGACAACAGACCTGTTCTTGACATGTTTCTGCAGGTATACCTTGCCATTTTTGATTTTCTGTTGTTTAACGTGGATTTCAGTAACCAGTGTCGTTTTGATCAATCTGGTTCATACCCGAAGCGTTTCTGATTCTTATAAACCAATCAAGGGACTTCACGAACACTTTACGAGCAATACATGTACCGAAGGTCATGTTGCTAGGGACACGAACACTCACGAGCATTACCGAACGTCTTGTTGCTAGGCACACGAACATTCGCGGGCATTACCGAAGGCAATCTTGCTAGGACCTCACCACGAACATTCATGAATATTACCGAACGTAAGTGCTAGGCACTTATTCGCGCTTGTAGCCAGAAGAGATAACTTTATTGACCGACAAGTTCTGCTGTATAACGTCGCTTACGTCCTTCGAGAGCTTTGACCTCAATTCTTATACCTATTCTTTTGCATGGTCTGAAGGGAGAATCTTTGTTTTTTTTTCTTTTCGTCAGAAACCCATCGGTATACTTGCTCTCTTAGACGAGGAAAGTCGTTTTCCGAAGGCCACCGACTCTACTCTCGTAGGTAAGTACGATACTGATCAAAATGCAAGTTCTCCTTAATTCTTACAGTGCGAGTTTGAGACTTAAATCAAATATTAACCCATTCTCACCTTTGTTCATGTATGAAGTAAAATGCCTGTACCTAGCAAACTAATTTAGTTGGTACAAATGAAGGAAATTGTATTTTGCGTGTTAATAATAAAACAATACTGTTTACCTATCCACAGAAAAATTTCACAAGAACATCGAAGGTCCACATTATGAGCGACCAAAAGAGAATGACGTATACCCATCATTCGTCATCGTACATTACGCTGGGCGGGTATGTTTTGCCTGACAAGAATGGCTCCCTATATTGTTTAACCGTAACTAGAACAGAATATTTGTCTTATTTCAAAATGGAAGAGAAATAATTGGTGAAATAAGAAAAATAAATGTAAACGTCAAAGTAGAGGTAAAATTTCTGAAAGGAAAAAAATAACGCAAATGACTGAAGGAATAGAACAAAACAGCACGTCGAATTCAGTTCTATAAAAGTAATCATACTGATATTTCAAAGTCAATCTTGTAGTAGGCACTTGGCTGACTTGTGAACATAACTGCGCGATTACTAGCGTAATCGCGCTCGTAATTTAGAAATCGGCCTCGCTCTGCACGCTCGGCCGATTTCAAAATTACTTGCCCGATGACTGAATTGCGCTGCACTCGGTCCTCTTACCGTTGATTAAATTCAACACAGTTCTTTCACAATTAGCAAGTAAAAAGAGGTTTAATCAGTGCTTATTATGTGTTAATTTACCAGGTGAAATACGATGCTACCAATTTCTTGGAAAAGAACCGTGACACGCTCTCCCCCGACATCATACATGTGTTGCGATCGAGTGGTAAGAAATCTTAAATCATACCAGCTGAATTATTGAAATTTTGCCCTGCCCGTGTTTCATTTGACGTTATCTGGCGCGTAAACGTTTTGTTTGGTCTGGGAAATGTGTGTTGATTTGAGCAAATCCTTGAAAACGTCCATATTTTTGTCCAATCAAAGAGCACCACACGCAACCTCACTGAAAGTAAGCAACCATTGATTCTAACGATAACCATCCGGAGTGTCGGGTAAACTAATGATACTTATTGCTGTCTTTGAGACAAGCTCACTAGTTGCTGCTTTACACTGCCTTTAGTGTAGAGTGCTTATACTAATTCCCCCCGCCAACAACACAACAATAACACAGTCTGTTTTTGGCCAAGAGAGAAGTTTATGTCCTCGAATCAAGTAAACAGAACCGTCATAACAAGTAAGCGAAATAAACCTCTCTGCCACCTCACCTAAAGTGACCTAAATACAAAAAGGGTGGGTGGGTGGGAAAAAACTAACGTGACTCGAAAACACTACTGACGCTACTAGAGCTATTACGAAACTGAAACCTAACGCCCTAACGAGTAAAGTTACAGTACAAAGGGTGTGTCGCGTGGCGGATGGCAATTAATCCCTTTGCGCAAGAGCGCCCAAAGGGGGAAAATTAACCGCCGTGTGTTCATGTTTCACGTTCTTTTTTTTTTTGACAGATAATCGTCTTGTTCGAACTCTTATGCAGCATCCGTTGTCTAGATCAGGTTAGTTACCTGGAGAATGATACGCTATTGTAGTTGTTTACGCTAGCTGAGTTAGATAATACATCATGCCGCCCATATAAAGAAAAGAAAGTTAAAGCCATAGGTAAAAGAGAATGTATGATAACTTTTAAACAATACATCCAAACGTTGCGTCACTTGCAGATAAGGTTCCATGGGTGTGAGGTGTCATTTAACAGACAGCTTTAAAAACACCTCTAAATTAAAAATCTTGTTCAATTCTCATCGTAATTCCTCTCGTGCTAGTCATTTCTAAAGGTATTTTCCTTAGTCAGGGTAAACTTAATTTCTGGCTATTTATGGTGATTTAATCAATTTTTTAAATAAAAGACTTAAGTAGATGACAGAGCTGTCCTAGCCTTGATTTTTGTTGTGCTGCGTGAAAGTATCTTCTTATTCTTTGCCTTTGCTAGTAGCCTGTAGTGCTGTGTAACTGCACAACAGTGTAAGTTGTCGCCGCGAACATTTTGTGTAAAAAGGCAAACAACTGAAATCAAGCGATGCTTGCAGTTGTGTTCTTTCTCACGTGCTTGGTTAAAAAGGATCAACTTGGAGCTCATAGACACCTGATATTTTGCTTTGTAATAGCAAATTCTTTTCCTATTTCTTCCAAATTTCCTGAACACTCATCGCTATTTCCTGATCTATTCTTGCTGAATACCTACACTCTTTGGATTCTGTCTTTATCTCACTATCGTACCCAGATCTCTCTCATTGTGATACCGATGATGGCACTCGCACATTAGACCCCCACTGGTGGAGGGTGCACAAACCCTTCCCAGGAGTCCCAGAGGCCGCAATAGATGACAGACCTAAACAACGCTGGCTTAAGGGGATTCTGAATAAGAAAAAGAGTCATGGTAAGATAGCATGACTGCAAATCAACAAATCTATTCCTAGATTCTTCATTTCTTCCTCTAATGGCATTGTTCTGCTCTCTTAACCTCAACCCAAGTATCTTTCCGTTATGTAACTTCACCCCGTCAATCTCTTGTCTTTATGAACTTATCCTAGGAAACGAACGGCACCATTATAATTCAAGTAATCTACACTCTGAGTCTCACTCTTCTACAAAACCCCCAAAATCCCTTGACGTTACTACACACTCAGAATCTTTTGTCTACTCTACGTTGCTCAAGAATCTTTCAAGCCCGTAAAATCGTTCGTTTTGAAACCGCACCCAAGGAATCTATCAACCCCGGAGGATTTCTCCGTAACTCTTCTCTCCCAAAGAATCTCGTGTTTGTCCACATGCTAAGAATCACTCCTCGACTTTTCTTTGTGGAATTTTCCGTTTGGTCAATCAAACCCCCCAGAAATCTGTCTCTATACCCATTCCCTCATAACGAAACATCTACATAAGTTCTTCTCCGGCAAAATATGCTGATAACAAGAATCTGTGGTCTACCTTTCTCTCTCTAAGTGTACTTTTCGTTTCGATATCCAGTTGGAAATGTCCGGCTTTTAGACTTGATCTTAGTGTAGTTCGTTCCTCTTTACATTCACTCCTGCTATACATGTTTACTTTGTTCTTTCCCTAACTCCCCCAAAAACCCTCGCTCGCGTCTCCTTCCCAAGGAATAACAGAAATCTCAACAAAGTACGTCCCTTTTAAATGCAGAGTTATTGGAAGTGGGCGTGTTCGTAATAATTCTCGTGACTACACTGGCTTGTGTGATCGCCGTTGTATGATTGAGTCGCCGCTTACTCGCGCGCGCGTTAACCCCAACAAAACCGCCAGCTTCGCAGGCTTTCTTTGGTTAAAAACAATCTCAGTTCGAATTTGAGAGATGAATATTTTGTTTGCATATTTTCTCTAACCAGGTGTTAGCATGAAGAAGAACAGCTCACAACCCAATATGCTGCAAGCAGAGAAAGACAAGGTATGAAACAAGTTTCCTAGAATTGTTTGTTTTCTTAAATTCATTTATTCTGTAATGTTGGTCGAGCAGTCAGTACATCCATACGTCAATCACGTTCCATTTGTCACAACTTCCCCATTTGAGAACGCGAGAAAACCCCTCGCACCTCCTGTTTTGCGCTGGTATCCAGTTCTCGCACGATTCTTCGACGATAGAAAAAAAATACGAGAAAATTGAAGGCGGCGAACAGTCAATGTAACATACCTATCTGCATTCTCATTGAAAAAGTACGTCGTATTTTGGCAGAAGTGTCTAACTACATGACAAAAAACCTTACATTTTCCTTCCACAGAAATTGAATGGCCTGTTAAGCTTGCCAGAAACAAAACAGAGTCCGAGTTCATCTTCCAAATCCACGTCAAGATGGCAACAGACGGTTTCTATGCACTTCAGAGTAAGTAGCGGCCAACCTCCCGCACAACCATTATTTGCGTCAAGAAACGTTCCAGTGTCCTAGCGAGAATAATTAACTTTGAACTTAAATTTGTGGTCAGCTTATGCGAACTCGGACAGCCGAGGAACCTTTCAGTTCGTCCGTTCGTAAACTCTCGGCGCGAGCTCGAGTGTTCCGAGAATTTCCGAATTTTCTCGGTCGTCTGCCAGTGCCTCCTGTGTTTCGAAGTTTTTCGTGCAAACGAACATAGGTTTCTGTATTTTGTTAATTTAAAACCTTTTTTTTAGTTTTCACTGCGTGATTTACTGGCCAAGCTCCTCCCTGCAGAATCTCACTTTGTACGGTAAGTAAATAGCATGTTAACTTAATTACGAGAACGTTTTCTTAGACTCTGTACATTAAAATGTGTAGTAAGTTTTACTGTTGTAACAAGTCAGGCTGACCAGTTTGTGTATTTTGTCGTAACAGGTGTATTCGACCAAATGAACAGATGGTTCCTGGCAAGTTTGACCAGGAAAAAGTCCAGACTCAGTTGAGATACACTGGGGTGTTGGAAACTACTCGAATTCGTAGACAGGTTAGTTAATTGGACGATTTACCATGTTAGGATTCTCGCATAGAAAGTGCTGCTCAATAGCTTTCATTTGAATGGTCACACACTAGGGTTTCATCCACAGACTCAAAAGTTAGAACCACCTTGTACAGCATAATAAACAGTACCACATGAAAGTGCTGCTCAATAGCTTTCATTTGAATGGTCACACACTAGGGTTTCATCCACAGACTTGAAAGTTAGAACCACCTTGTACAGCATAATAAACAGTACCACATGAAAGTACTGCTCGATAGCTTTCATTTGAATGGTCACACACTAGGATTTCATCCACAGACTTGAAAGTTAGAACCACCTTGTACTGCAGAATAAACAGTTTTATTTGTTTTCACATATTTTAGGGATACTCGGAGAGAATTACTTTTGCGGAATTTATGAAAAGGTACGTTAGCTTTATCTAACTAAATTTGTAGTAAAATTAGACAAAAAACCAAATTATATACGTCTAAGGCAATTTGTCACTCATACAACTGATATTTTTTACCTCTGTGTTTTTGTTGGTTTTGTTTTCTATCTGTCACAGCACTTATTCGCTCTAGTAGCCTCTTGTAGGCATTCGGGTAGTTGGATAATAGCGCGAAGAAAGGCGAGTGAAAAAAAAAAAGTTATTACCTGGGCAGTGTTCTTCGCGCAATTTCCCGACTAACTGAACGCATGGAACAAGCCATCGCTTACCGGTGTTCATTTATTTCTTGCTTCTTTCAGATACCAAGTACTCGCTTATCCTCTTCACAAGGAGATCCCCGGTGATGCTGTGACCTGCTGTAAAATTTTAACAAAAACCAAACAAGAAAACTGGCTCACTGGTCGAACGAAAATTTTCCTCAAGTATTACCACGTGGAAGAACTCGCCAGGCTTCTTGAAGTACACCGGAGAAAGGTGGTCACTTTACAGTCAGGTTAGTTTGTGTGACAAGATCGCCATGGAAGCTCTATTTTTTATCCGTTTCCATCTTCAGCATCGTTAGTCATCCTCAGTTCCTAATGGGTTTCTGTCATGTGTCGACTATTCTACAAAATCAAACCATTATTGGGTTTTCTACATGCAAGTCTCGCGTTTTTAATGTGGTCCATATTGCAATCCAATTCCATCCTCGCCATCGTTTAATAGTCATCCTCACTTCCTAATGGGTACCTGGCATGTGTCAAGTTCTGTTGTACAAAAGATAATCATTCTATTCTATAACTGTCGGTTTTTCAATAAGAAAAGGTATGACAAAGCATGTAATCCTGGAGATCGGATGAGCCAGTGATGACTCCGGTTTCTGTAGCATGAAGCGGCTAGTATCATTATTGGTACTCCTTCTGGAGGGATGCCAGTCCATCACAGGCTAGCCCCTCCACCCCCAGCATTTCGTCAGGTTGCTCCAAGAATTCTGCACCTGGGTGGAGAGAGTCACTGTGAGAGTGAAGTGTCTTGTCCAAGAACACAACACAATGACCCCAGGCTGTCTCGAACCTGAACTTCCAGAGTCGGGAATACAATATACGATAGACGTGTGGCTCCTTTCGATTTCGATTGTCGTTCTATGATTTTTTTTTTCACTTAAGACGTCTTTCTTTTTTCCGCAGTTATCAGAGGCTGGATAGTGCGAAGACGATACGAAATGGTGAAGCTAAAAAGACATCAAGCAGCGACTGTTATTCAGAGACGTAAGTTATTTATTCGAGATACTATAAATAAGATATTATTACACTGCTGCCATCAAAACTAGAACGACTTTAAGGTAGTTCAGAACGGATCAGGTGAACACGTTTTGTGGCAGGTACTTCATGGAAAGTCAACATGACCGCCAACAATGAAAAACATATAGTCGCCCAACCACAAAATAAATGCTAGTCCCAAGCAAACAGCAACAAATAAATGTTAACCGCGAGCAAACTGCAAGGCGACTGTATGGTGTCTTTACATGAATATATATACACGTTTTGTTCATCAGTCAACCATCAAACGCGTTAGGCTACCGCACCTGCCTTGGTAACCTCTACTAGACTTTGTACCAGTCCTGCGCATTGAAGCAAAAAATGCTGCTGCTTTCTTCCTGGAAATATATCAAAGGCTCCTGTGAGCAAACTTGTGAAAAACATGGCGGCGATAGTAAGGTGTGCGAAAGGAAGGGTTCCACTGTACACGTGCAATAATACATTAAGATTATTAAGGCATCAGTAAAAAACCAGACACTCAACTTTCATTAAGCTTACATTCTCCTCTCTTTTGCGTGGTTACCTGGTAGATTCGCGTGGTTACCTAGCCAGGAAGCATTATCAACGGTTGCTGGAAAAGAAACGAAAAGAAAAAAGAGTTAACAGTGCCATCAAAATTCAATCAGGTAACACTTGTCTTTCTATATTTTTGGGAGAAGTAAATATGCTAGATGACCTGTTTTTTTTTTGAGAAATTGTAACGATTTTTTTCTCCAAATTTTACGTCACAAGGTGTCACGCTTGGTGTAATGACTCGGGTTTCTCTTTCATTCACAGTCGTACGTGCTTTCCTTATAAGGAAACGTTATCAGCGCCTGCGTCGTTTGAGGGACAAGAGTGCGACCACAATCCAAGCAGGTGAATGATTATTATGGTTTACTTAAAGCTTGTTCCGACGAGCTATGCATTGCAACCTCGTTCCCAGGGTCTCTCTCTCCCTGGAAACGAGGTTGTATGCATTCCTCAGCGAGTAGCGATAATATCTTCCATAATTATTTAAGGGCCGACTCATTTCCGGACATTTACGGTGTTTTCAGCAAGCAGAAAGTAAAACGTTGGACTTGTTTTCTTGACAAAAAATGCTGAAGTTACGGTATTTCAGTAAAACCAGTGCATTAACTGTGTACAATCAAAAGTGAAACAATGGGCCAATTGAGGATTTCATTGTATAGTTCATCTTTTACTTTACCTTTAAAAAATCGCTACCCGAATGTAATTAAAATGGGTACTTCCATGGTTGTGTCACCTCTTTTATAAGTGCCTTTTGATATCTCCACTTTTAATTAAACCGAAAACCTGACGAAGTCTCGTGCTTTGCCAGCCAAAATATCATAAAAAAGAGTATAACGTTGTAGCCAGCTTTGCAGGGACGGCCTTCTGACAAATTACATATTTTATCAAACTTATTTTGTCTTATTTTCTCGTAGCTTATCGTGGACACCGCGTTAGACGAAATTTGTCAGCTATTAAAAGGCGGCGGAAAAGAGAACAAAAGAGGCAAAGTAAGACATTGCAATCTCGGGCGTCACAACAACCTTTTTGGAACACACTTTAGTCAAAATGGCGTCTGCACTGGATGGCCTGGGGCGAGTAGCATGAAATCGAGGTTTGCTGAGTTCACCCTCGATTTCATGTACTCGGCTTAAGTCGTCCCGCGCGTCGACGCCATGTTGGAACAGTCTGTTGAAATGACTTTCGTTGGTGTAGTTTGTAATGCGGATATATGAGTTTCATTCCGCCAAATATTTTTTGTTTTTGTTTGAACAGGAGCTAGAATCAGAGCAGCAGTTCGAATTCAGTCAAGTAAGTATAAGACTAAATTAATTACGAACAAAAGTTTGGTATTTTAACAACTTTTTGGCACTTTTATACCTTTTTAAATTTTTTTACTTTAAGAATAAGACTGTAAGAGAACTTCAGGAAATCTTACGCAACTTTGTTGTTGTTTAATAACTTAATCTACTAACCAGCCAGTCAGCCAGTCAGTCAGTCAGTCAGTCAGTCTGCTAACCAGCCAGCCAGCCAGTCAGTCAGTCAGCCTGTCTGTCAGTCAGTCAGTCAGTCAGTCAGTCAGTCAGTCTGCTAGCCAGCCAGTCAGTCAGTCAGTCAGTCAGTCAGTCAGTCAGTCAGTCAGTCAGTCAGTCAGTCAGTCAGTCAGTCAGTCAGTCAGTCAGTCAGTCAGGCAGTCAGTCAGTCAGTCAGTCTGCTAGCCAGCCAGCCAGTCAGTCAGTCAGTCAGCCTGTCTGTCTGTCTGTCGGTAAGTCTTTCTGTCCGTTAAATGACACCTGTCATTCTAGAAACTTCGATAACTGTCACTCAATTTTACTGGAAATACGGTCACTTTTCAAATTTGCAAAATGTGTTTTCTTTTTCATTTTTCAGCTTATCGTGGTTACAAGGATCGCAAGAATTATTCCAAGCTCAAAGCGAAAGCGGAGAAAATGGAAACCAAAATGATATACTTCTTACAGCAGGCAAGGGTCTTTATTAACATCATGTTTAAAAATGCCCCGTGAAAATGCTGTTAAACAGTAATTACAATATGCAAGGGCGCACTTGGAAAACACGTTTACACGACCACATCTGATTGTTTTAACATTCTGGAAAGCCCGCTTTCATGGGAACTCATTCAGTTACGTGCGTTTTTACAGTTTGATTAAATGTAACCACGACGTTACTCCATTGATATACATTTATTATTTCTTTCAGGTTGAGGACTCTTCAGATTCTTTACTAAGATCTCAGAAGGGACACAAAAATGTACGAAAATAATTTTTTTTTTGTTTTTCTTGTTAACTGTGATCAGCAAGTAACTTCTCGATAGATGTCAGGCGTAGAGGTCTTGAGAATGAATCAACTGATCAGACAATTTAGTTCTCCAAAGTGTTACTGTAAGAAATGTGAAAAGATTAGTGAGGAGAATTTGTGTTAGCGCATAAGCATGAACGATAAATGTTAGTTTCGTTAACAAGTGTTTGTTTGCTTTTTATTTCAGGTGGATCTAAAAAAGGACGGTGTCGTCGTGATAAAAGGTTTGTTCACAAATATTTTCAAATCCATCATTGATCGCCGCCATTGAGCCTACGGTAGCTACCTAGCTTTGGGAGGCGCGTTGGCCTAATGGTTAGTGCGCTGGACCCCGGATCGAACTGTACAGGTTCAAGCCAGGCCAGGGTCAATGCATTGTGTTCTTGGGCAAGACACTTTACTCTTGCAGTGCCTCTCTCCACCCAGGTGTATAAATGGGTACCGGCGAATTTACTGCTGGGGGAAACCCTACGATGGACTAGCATCCCATCCAGGGGGGAGTAGAAATACTCCTAGTCGCTTCATGCTACGGAAACTAGGATAAGCTCCGGATCGAACTGTACTAGGCTCAAATTCAGACCTAAACTTAAATACCTCCCAATCTTGCGATCCTTGGTGCTGGGCGAAATGATCGCGGTCTGCCGAATCTGGAAAGGCAGTAAACTCAAAGGCTCAATGGTTTTATGCATTCTCCAGAGTAGCAGGGCGTTTGGCATTTGTCGTTACTCAGTGAAACTTTTGTCTTCCACAGAGGGAAGGCGCCAGGATCCTCAAGAGTTTTGGTCCCCCTCCAGAGTAGAAAGTTTAACAAGAGAAGACGAAGAAGCGTTGGCCTCACAGCAAGAAACACAGATGATCTTCTTTATACAGCAGGTAGCGTGACAAAACAAAAACAACACATTGTAACCCTAGCTTCCTGCAAAGACGTTCCTTTGGGCTCGTCACGCAATCTTTGACGCTCCTAGGAATCGTTACACGTGAACCACGTGCTTGCCAATCCATCCAGTAAAATAAACGTGTTTTGAAGAATTCTTTGCGAAAGTAATCAGTCTTTGTTATATATCTCACTTATTAGTCATGAGGCATGCTGTACTTTGGTACCCTCTGAAATAGTTTTTTTTTCTCTTCTTCTCAAGCTTACTAATTTAAAGGCCGCTATTAATAATGATTGCTTATGATGATGTAGCCTCCTTCGCAGACGTTCCTTTGGCTCGTGACGCAATCTTTTCTATTCCTCTTGGGGAGGAATGCGTGACGACGATGATAATAATTTTTTAAGTGTCAAGAATCCGTAGCTTAGGAGAAAAGTACCCTCTTCTAATTGTGGACGCCTAGCTTCCTCAATGCTATGTTTTGTTTGATATTGTTGTTTATTTTTATAGGTTAATACGTCATGGAACAATCTGTTAGAACACACCAAAAATCACCAATATCATAACTCCGAGCCACCGCTCAATCCGCCGGTAGGTCTTGTTATGAAACGAAAATATATCAAACACTCGAAAGAGTGTTTCATCACATTTCCAGTCAACGGGAAAAAAGTTGAAAATACGACGCGCAGCGGAGTATGTTGATGAACTTCGAGGTGTTGGAAATGTGATGAAACACTCTCGAGTGTTTGATATATCAAAACTAAACCTACGGAGAAATAAAATCGTAAAAATCTATGCTAATAAAGATAAGATTTCCAAACTAACGTCAAGGTTTTGATTTCCTTCGTTTAAAGTCGATAGATTATTAATGATTTGAGAAATATTACTTGATCCACCAGATCAAGTAATAAGAGTGGATTCTGATCGAAAATTCGTTTTAAAATAAGAGCTATGTAATTTGTTTACATAAATATCATCTCTTGTCGTGCGCCTAAACAATTACTGCTGTTCATATTTATCGCAGGCTTCGCCAAGACCGTTCGGAGTTCAAGTGCTTCCTACGGAACCACCACCAAGTGGCCGTCACCACGACAGAGCCCCTGCCGGTAATGCGCCTCGAGCGTCACGACCGAGGAGCTTTGAAGTTCGACCCAGTAAGTCACGGTGTTCTTAGGAAGTTAAGTCAGGCCAGTAGATTGGAACAGTGGCTTGAATCGACAAGAAATACTAGATTATTCAAAAGGATTACTACTGCCTCTTTTGTTATTTTTCACTTGAATAACCCCTTAAAATACTTGAGTCATTCAACTGTTTGGTGTGTTTGTTCAAGAAATTTTGGAAGGTCCTTCAAATACCTAAATTACCGTTTTCCCTACCTTCTGTATACTCCAACTCGTGCAATACCTACCCTTTTACAAACCTAGAGCCTGAAAAAGATACCCTTTTCGGGCGGAGCCTCCCTTATATAGACTATATTTAAGTGTGTTTGGCTGTGGATCGAAAGGGATTATGCGAATGGCTGCAACTTGAAAACACCGGGCTGAGTTTTTCACGTTTTCCTTTGTTTCGTGGAAAATCGCCCGTTACTGGCTATGGTTTGTTCTTCCTTTGAGAAAATCAACAGATTTCCCTCTCTTGACTTTAGTATTCTGTGTACGTAAAAAAGCAGTTCATTTCATCGTTATCACATTTTCACCCCAAAACGCAAAAATCCCCGTGACAGTGCTCCTTTAACGCACTGACGAAAAATAAATTCTCTATAAATATTAAAAGCAGATACGAGCACATGAAGAGTAAATGTAATACCCATTCGCCGGACAGTCCAAACAGACCCGTGGACCTCGGGTCCTCGGGCCCTAAATAGAATTAAAAGGTAACAATCGGAACTATTGCTATTGTCATCTTACTTAGTAACTTGCTGTTGTCTGGAATTGTTTTGCAGAAGAACTTATGTTAGCGGAGATGCACAACAAAGATTCTCAAAGAAGCAATCGCAGTTACAGGTTCGTACAAAGTTTTAGTTATAAATACCTTAGTGATAGTTTTCCCTACCTTTTGTATACCTCGGGCCCCATAGAGAATTAAAAGATAACACTACTGTGTCCTATGTACTCCCTGAAGAAGATTCTTGCTGAATTCACTAACCACTAAAAGTTATAAATAATTAATGGTTTTACAAGCAACTTGGGAGATTGTGATACCGTAAAATGCCCGTTGTAAGTTCCCTTTTCCCTATTGTAACTATAAGTTCCCCTGACCATAGGCCTGTCTGCGTGCTGACGAAAATAGATTGCGTTTATAACCCACCCCCCCCCCCCCCCACCCAATCCTCCCCGGCCTATGAAAATAAGCCTTCCTCCATCCACCTCTGCCATATTAGCTTGTCAATCCCCTCACAGAACACTGTATGTCAAGTAGATATAGACAGACAATGAATACGTTTACAAATACAGTGCAGACTAACGTGTGTAGCCAGGGTGGAGTTCCTACAATATATCGCCCGTCCGAGCCTAATATAGTTGCTTGGCAGCTCATTTAATAAATCTGTTGTTTTCCTGATACGTGTATTCGAGGTCTATACTATGTTTTACCAAGTCAATTTTGTATTCCCCCTTCTCAACGATTCCATATCTGAAATTCATCTTTAAGGAACAAGCTGACTTAAAGACGCTATTGTTTTATTCCACAGAAAGGAGATTTGGTCTGCAGGCGATGAAACATACTTAAAACATTTCGCGGTGAGTTTTGTTTCCTTCATTCAACTGAGTGTGGCATTGCCTCGAGGACATGCATTAGACAAAAAGATTTTCAGCATTGACGAGGACAATGTCTTTGAATGAAACTATATTTTGTTCAGCCATCTCTCGCTTGACTACACCAAACAAGTTTGTCTCGTTAAACTACAGTCGAACCACAAGCTAAAGGCACCTTTTCTCTGTACAGTGGCTAGGGTTGTTTATCCTGACCGTATCCCGATGCATGCACTTTATACATGTTGACACCTCTTTGCACGGCGGCCAGTTTGTCCTGCCCCAAGGCCGCCGTTGTCAAGAAAATAAATTGTACCTGGTTATTAAATTTGTTAAGACGACGATCGAACTCAAATGAAGAAGCATGGAAAAATTAACAACCGTTCCCAAAAATAAAATAAAATAAAACCCAAAGTTTGGACATTTTATGACAAACTAGAACTTAAATTCCTTGAAACAAATCTCGCAATTAATCTAAAATAAATTATGCTTCTTTTCAGGATGACAGGCTGAAGAAGGAATCAAAAGGTAAAATATGGGAGACCCCCCCCCCCCCCCCCCCTGGTTTTTCGGAAATAGCCCATTTTCTGTGCACTGCCGGAATTATCTTCGCAGAATTCAACATCCATAGTCAAGCCTTCGAAAGCCCCCCTCACCCTCCCCCTCCCCCTTCCTTAGCTGAAGGTCTGGGTCCGCCACTGATAATTGTTGCTTTTGTTTTATTGCAGATCAGGAGCGCCGTATCCGAGATATGTTGTCCATTGTTGAGGGAAATCCTTCTGATAGTGAAGAGCGGACAGACAGTCCTCCAAAAGAAACGGAAAAGCCAGCACCTAGTGCTAGTGTGGCAAAGGCCAGGTAGGAAAAGGACTAATGAGTACTTCCATATGGTACTGTTTATTATGCTGTACAAGATGGTTCTAACTTTTAAGTCTGTGGATGAAACCCTAGTGTGTGACCATGCAAATGAAAGCTATTGAGCAGTACTTTCATGTGGTACTGTTTATTATGCTGTACAAGGTGGTTCTAACTTTTAAGTTTGTGGATGAAACCCTAGTGTGTGACCAGTGGGCAGTACTTTTCGCTGTGGCTAGTTTTTCTCAAAAAACCCTGTACTTTACTGCTCTGCAGAAACTTTTTTGAGAATCAAGTAAAACCAGCAGAACCAAAACCTGTCGTGAAAAGGACAAAGAGCGGTGGCTGGAAACCAAAACCTGTTTTACAAGAATCTCCCAAGAAGCCTTCACCACCACCACCAGTTTTGAAAGAAAAACCTGTTCTCGAAAAGCCGAAACCAAAGGAACCTCAAAACCAAGCAGATCTGGTTAGACTTGCTCTGGCTCAGCAACCAAGACCGCGCTCAGTCTCAGAACTTGCCCAGGAAATGGTAAGGGGAAAAATGGTGTGTTAATACAACTCCGAAAATAACAGCTTTCCTTACTTACGAATACCAGCCCTCCGGATCATTGCTGATTCGGGGTTTCTAACTCTTTCGGATAACAAAGCTTTAAAGCATGACAACTTTGTGTTGTCACGGACCTCCAAAGGCAGTGACAAGCGAGGACACATTGTTGCGGACACGTTGTTGCTCGTGATGTTTTCTTGGGCGAGCAAACGGGGAGAAGTTTGTTGCGGATACAAAATGTCTGCGAAAGAAATCGGAAACATTTTTTTTTCTGTCTCGGACACAAATTTCGTCCTCGACAAAGGCAACGCCGGAGCGTGCAAACAGAGAAACATTTGTGTCCGCCAGTTGCCTTCGAAGCCACAACTAGCATCGTCATGTTAACAATGCTTAATCTTATACTTTTTGTTTTCTTTCAGCCTCGCATTCCTCCGCCAGATTACAAGCTTCCTCCAGAAAAACTCGGATATTTACGTCACGTGACGCCAGGACCCAAACAAGTGATGCCGGACAATTTTCACGTGGAAAACGTGCATTTGAGGCACGCTTATCTATCCAGTCCCTCTCAATCCCAAGTACCGCGCTATTCTCACTTGCTGCGGAAGACTGGAAAGAGAGGAGAACTGGGGATAGAGGATGACGATGATAGTGACGTAACACGCATATGTTTTAATGTGCCTTTGATTGGGGTGTCGTAAAAGGCATGGCACAACTGCCAATCATGTGGTTCACATTAGAAACAAAAGGGGGACTGGGAACGAATCAAACCTTGATCTCGTTTGTTGCAAGAAAAGAACATTGAGCAGGATTAAATGGTTATTTTAGTTGACTTTCACAACACCGACTGAATTTTTTAAATCGTTCAATTCTTACAGTCCGTTCCCAGGTCTTTTCTGCTTCCGAAGTGAAGTAACATTAAAACATACGTTCAACCAGCAAAGAAAATATGAGATTTATGCCGCGAGGTTAAATCCTTCGTGGACTACAAGAACGCATGACTACACGAATTCATTTTGGTACCTAAATTTTTATTGTTCATAGTAAACTTATTTAGACTGCACGATTATTTCGAAGCCGAATATGTTGCAATTGTACATGTTATTTGTTCTTGATATTTAACATTAACGTTTTATAAAGTCAAGTCAAGATAAGTATTATTTTATATAGAAGTAATATTTGTACATAATTATTTAATATTTGAATGTTACAGAAAGATTACATAAGAGGGAATTTCCTACATTTCAAAATATTTAGTATTAGACTTGGTATTATTCAGTATTACCGTCTGAAGCAACAAGTTTCAAACATTCACAAAATTAACGTTGTATTTACAACAAGGCACATTTTCACTTAAGATATCGTACCTTTAGTTTTTTTAACAGTCTTGCAGATAACATAAGAACAATTTTCCACATTTTGAGTAATTTATTGTGTCGGTTTTGTAAGTTAAACGTGTTTAAACAAGTCACAATGCAGTGGAAAAACTGCTGCAACACAGAAGAAATATTTATTAATTTAGTCCGTTAAACGGTGGCCTGGGTCTTTTATTTAACTCTGATGAACATCTTTCTTCTCATTATGGTATTAATACATTGATCAGCAGACATGTATTGAGAATATCGCAGATAATCAACTGCACGGTAGTCTTGATGTGTCTAACTAACTTGAAAAGAAAAGCAAGGCAAGATAAGGGGAATTAATTGTAAGAGATTGAAACTTGCAGGGTTTTTTATGCGAAAAAAATCGGAGAAGGGGTATCTATTAAAATATATATTTGATAAAAACGCGTAGTTAGAAATTTGTTTAAACATGAATTGTTCGCCAAGGCGAATTTGTAATCCGAATGTTTGTGTCTAACATTTTCAGTGGAATAGGCACAAGATATACTCAGTTCGCAAGATTTTTTTTTTCATCTTGTGCTGGCACAACACCAGTTAGGTAACTCAACACCAGAACTGTTGAAGTAACTTCAAAATCTCTGAATAAGTAAAAACACGTTTCAAACAGATCGTTAAAAGTATTCCTCGTATATTAATAAAGGCAAGCAGTCAGATTTTTCATGCCTTTTCTAAATAATAGCAAAAATGTTGGATTCGAACACCCTCTATTGATTCGACTGAATCAATAAATATCAGAATTATTACATATGTGTTGTCTCAACTTCTGTTTTCAATTAAAAACTTCCCTCTATTTAAGTAGATCAATCTAAAGCGGAGTGAACGAGAAAGACTAGGAACGAAAGCACGTCCTCGGGCAGCGAGCTTGTTTGGCACGTTTTTGTTCCTAGTCTTTCTCGTTCACCCCCTTTCGTTGTTCCCTAGTCTTCCCTCGACAGCGGAATTGCCTGCGGAGAGGCTAAGATCAATCTTACAACTCCAGGATTGTCGGTCAGGACCACCTATTTAGGATTGAGAAAGATCTTGCAGTCGCTGAGGATTCCTCATGCGTATGCTCGTCGTAACACCCTGTGTTCTCTGCGAGTTATCTTGTGCATTACCTTCGCACATTGCGCTCAATGGCGTAACACAGTAATCAGCCATTTCTCCACTTTTCAACTTTATTTGTCATTAAGTCTTCTTGGGGCAAAGACAGAAATCATCGCCTCTTAGATTGAGTCACTAGAAAACTAGTTGTTATTTTCTTGATCCCGCTAAAAGGCTGAAAAGAGTACGCACTGCTCCCTTTCGACCTGTGATAAGAACATTCCAGCCAAACATTTCGCCCAACTCCACTCCCCATCTCCACTCCCCTCGCTTTCCGCTTTAGTGAGTTTGCTCTGACAAAAAAAAAATTGAAAAACATGGTCATAGCTGCTATGGTGTTTTTTTTCTTTTTGAACTTCTTCGCAATGTAACCTCTTTGCAAATCAAACTTTTTAATCGTTCTTTCCGCCATGAATGAAATACCACAAATTTTCGCGCTTTTTACGACAACTTGTATTTGACCAATCGCAATTCTCTTCAGACAGAATGCAAAGTTAATATATTCGATGTTTGCTGCACGTGACAAACTTTTCCTTCGACAAACCACGTGTTGCCTCAAGAGCCGCCGAAGCTATTCGTTCAGTACCGTTTCTTATCTACATGCAAGTTGGAAAGTTTGCGCAACTCGTAAGCTATGAGGAAACAAGAATGGCTGCTCTATGTCTTGTACAAGAAATGCATTTATAAACTTTGGCGTCGAGGCATTGTGTCGAGCACTCTGGTCGCCACAATAATGACATAACTAACAACTTAATTCACCCGATGGATGGTTCAGTCATTTCTTCTTACAAGGTAATGAGCTCGGAAGTGATTCTCATATCGTTTTGTAGCTGTATACAGTTCTTGGTGAGTCTGGGAAGCTTGTTTGGGTATCATGGTGTTTAATGCTACGAATATTGCACACTAAAAGGCGATAAGTAGTTTCACGTGTTCTTCTGTGATTAATTATTATTTTCTCTGCTATCTTGACAAATTGCGTTTTATGTTTTACATGTCATGGTTAACCGGACAAGTGAAATTTTTCATCTCCTGTAATATAGTTCATTTCAAGACCTTAATAAAAGGCTTTCACCCTCAACCCTCAATTAGATTAAAATTCAAAAAGGAAATCAACACGAATTTAAGACTGTTTCAAAAAATTTTCATGTAACGGTCGCCGATTTGGCTAACATGTATTAGAATAAATAATCGCCCAATTAATCCGTTAGAATTAAAATTTCCAAATAATGATCGATAAATAACGTCTTAAGAACGTAATTCGTACAATAGTCTATTGTCGACTACAGAAGAGAAATAAGAAAATTAGGAGATATTTTCATATGATGTATCGCCAAATTCTCCAAACATACGCTAGTAGAAATATATTGCAATCAGTTAAGAGAGTTAATATTTAGAGCATAGGCCGGAACGCGGCTGCTGTGATCCTGTTCCTTCACGTTGTAAGTTTGTGCGCGACGTCATGGCCGCCATGTTGGTTAACGTCAAAATACAGATATCTCGTTGTTTGTTGTCGTAATATTTGCCCGTTACAATTTTTGTTTATAAAATTAAAGTTTATAAAATGTAATTAAAGTTCTAAAAACCAAAACGTTTTCGATCGTACGGTCATCATTAGTGGTAGTTTCTTTTGTAATTCACCAATGTTTTGTCATTTGAATGTTCAGGGATTTATCATAATCCATCTAATGCCAACAATAAAGTCAGGGGCGGATCTAGGGGGAGGGTGCAGGGGAATGCACCCCCCCCCCCCCCCCGCCTGAGATGACCGGGCGGCTGTCTAATACAACTGGTATTTTGCAAAAAAGAAAAAAAACTATGTGCACCCCCTCCTTAAAAAAATCTTGGATCCGCCCCTAAGAGTAAAGTTTTGATTTTGATTTCTCCAAGTGTCAATTAAGGACAAAGAAACAATTTAGAGCTAGAAATAGCAAAAACTCTCTCTTCATGGCAGCAGGCGAGTATAGCTTTCCTCTATCGCAAAACTAAGGGCCTGTCAACATATATATATGGTGAATATTTTCCCTAGGACTCGGGGGCACCCTTTTCACCCCATTTAGCCGCTCTCTGACAGAAATGTTTGGCGCCCCAAATTTGAAAAGAAGTCGTTGATTATTGCGCAACATCAAGGATTCACGGTTTGTGGTTTGCCTACAACATGCACACAGTCAGTTGCCAGTAATGAAACCCTTCCAGTGTTTTTTTGGGAACAAGAGAATATGATCATTTATTCAACAGAACAAGGGACACTTTTGGATTGTTTTGAAGGAACAAGAGATATCTTAACTGCTGACTTGAATTGGCTTGCTTGTGATTATTTCAACGTAATGTAATTGGCTTTCCTTTTACTGGGTTTGTAATTGTGTTTTAAACATGTGCAAAAAAACTACTACTCAGTGAAGGGAAAAGAATTGGCCATGTAGGCAGGGAGAAAGTTATCATAAAAGCATTGAAAATCTGCTGATGAACGTATCAGCCACTTTTGGTATTGAATTTTTCCTGCGTCGTCATGTTGGGTTTGTTTTCAATACCGATTCTCTATTTGGAAGTAATTCTTGATTCGGTAGTGTCCAACTCCTAAAATCAACACTTACACCCAATGAAAAATGGTTACATAAAGCGTAAGAATCAGTGCTCAAAATTATATTTGAATAAAAAGGCTAACCTGAATCAAATCTTGTTATTAAAATCATACACACCGGAAACGTTTATTTGGCATTAGACTGGCGTACCTTAAAATGTGCACGTTTAAATATATGTTGTGTTTTAATGTCTGTTATGTGCTTTTTCTTTCAGGCTCAAAGACAACACTAGAAGGTTTAACAGAGTCCCCAACAGTGAAGCAAAGCCAATTTTGAATAAAAGTATTTTTAGCGTCCTTGGACTGTTGAAAGCTTCAAGGAAGGGGACTTAGTTTCGTGGTCAAAATTTACTAGTAAAGTAATTTCGCTGCAAAAAGGTCGATAAATATATTTGGCGAGAAAACATATTCTTTAAAAACTTGCGCTTTTAAAAGGGACAGAGTAAAAGTCGAAAAATATACTAAGTCTTTTGGCGGGAAAATTATTCTTGGAGAAAAGTGCTGTGCTTTGGAATGGTGTCTGGCTTCGAGTCAAAAATATACTTAGTCTTTTGGCGGGAAAAATTGTGCAATTCGTCCCATCAAAAGTAAAGTTTTATCTTGACTTCTGACTAGACTCTGTTCAAAAGCGCAGAACTTTTTTCCTTGTTCGCCACCCTACATAGTCAAAATGCACTAAAAGAGAGCCTACATTTCGACTAGTTTCCAGGCCCCTTTTAAAAGCGCATCATTTTTTTACTTTATTTGTGTAAAAGACAACAAAGGACAGAAACAAATAATAGTTGTAATAAAGTTTTTATTTCTTAATATGTGCTTTGAAATAACTGCAGAGTAAAGAACAACTTATTTACAACATTTGAGTTGAAGTAATGATTATATTGTAACGTGAAATTAACTTGAAAAGGAAAAAAAATAATTCAACACCAAGAGACTATAAGACTACAACAGAAAAATCCAAGTCGAAATGCTACACTACATTCGTAATCAAACTTTACAAAGCTCATGTTGATTTAAAATAATGCCTGGCAATAACTCAAATGATACAAAGTAAAAAAATATCTCTCTCCGATGTGCATTGAACAAAGCAAGTGATTAGCTTTCGATCTGGCCAAAAAAGTATAACGATAACTGTTTTTTGAAAAAAAAAAATAAAAAATTTCGTTCAGACAATCGCGTTACGAATATCGAGGCTGGAGATATTGAAGAACTTTATGCCCACGAACAGCAGCTAAATACAATCAGCTATTTCTTGTTGCGCGTTTTAGATGGCTTTTTTTTTTTCAAAGGAAGAAACTTTTACCTAGAAAATGTACATCTTGTAATAGTCTTCTCTATTCCCTCGCTTCTCATGGAATCTGATCCACAGCAACAGGCAGGTTCCAAGGCACTGAAAGAGAACGGAAAGATACACTTGTTAAAATACTGTGAAATTGAAGTGGACTTTACAAATGACAACTTAAGACAACTGTTCTTCTTTTTCATTGACAGCGGTGTAACGACTCCTTCAGCTTTTCTTCTTTTTCTAATTTCTTTTTTTATCGTTTACGATTAAGTGGAAGCACGAACAAGGATATATATAAAATAGTTGCCGAGTGTAAATAAATTTTCATTTCTCGCAAATAAGCGAACAAAATTGCTTTGACAAATTCAAATTGCCTAGACAAGTCTTCAAACACGTAAAACATTTTTATTAGTAAAGTTCCAAAAAATCTAGTAAATCAGCTGAATACCGTTCTTGTTTTTTTTTTTTCGTTTGACCACAGTTAAACTTTTTCCCATTTTCCGCACATTTTGACCGACTGGCATAAATCATTAAGCTACTTCCTTATTGATTGGAATGATTGAGGAATTGATTGATTAAATGATCGTTTAAGTGATCGACTGTTTGATTGATATTCATCCTCGTCATCATCATTATCACAGTCATCATTTCCGTTTCATCAACTGGGAAATAGGGTCTTGATTGATTGATCTATACAGAAATAAATTCAAATATATAACATATTAATTAAAAACGTAAACTTACCTTTGCCTTCATCCTTTAAACAATTCGTTCCAGTGTTTTTTTTGTCACGCCAGGCTTAATTGACACCCAAGAGGGTTCTTCTGTCAATACATGGTCCTGTGGCCTGAAAGCGAGAAAAAAAATCATGATATGGAATTAGTAAATACCATCGATTGAATGACGAATAACTGCCCAGTGCCACTCTCTCTACGCTACAGATGTGAAGTCAAAACGCTCTGATAAGTTCAAAATGTTTTTTTAAGCAACCACGACAGACGGATAATGATGACACCTCGCGTTTATTTGCTCTATATTCAATGCAGTTTGTCTTGATTCTTTACCTGAATATGTAAAGACGAAGTTAATTTACTGTCGTTGATAACGTTCTCCATAAAACGCTCAATTTGGTTATTTCATGTCACTCAGCCAAGTGTTTTGTAGAGGACGGCTACTAAATGACCGAGATGTAAGTATAACGCGCGGGTATTAAGTGTAAAAGCAAAAATTGTACTGCTCATTAAAATGTTTGCTTACTGACTGATTTTTTCGTTTGCCAGAAAATAACTTTTGACCTTTGGTACCTTTTCCGTATTTTTGAAAATTAGTCTCCGGGCCAAACGAGAACGAGAGTCGTCGGGAGTCCGTCAAGAGTGAGAAAAAAAAAGAGAAAACTCTCATCGACTCTTAAAGAGAATATGAGCACGTTCAAAGACGACGAGAGCGCGTGAGAGTTTTGAGCGAAACGAGAGCGAGAGTTTGAATTCTCATCAATTCTCATCAATTCTCATCCTCATTAATTCTCATTAGCCCGGGCTAATAAGTCCATTTTCTCCCTAAAGCACCACTTTGGTTTAGCAAACCTGCTTAGTTCCAGACATTTTGTTCGTTTATATAAATGACAAATGCATGCTTTGTTAGTCGTATTCGGAGATTTATGAAAGTCGAGTTCGTTATAAGTCGGAATTGCCCCGTATTTGATTCTAATTTACGGTAAAATCGAGCAAAGAAACCAACGTCATTAGTGAAGCAAACACGCAACAGCTCATGAAACAGTTCAGCTTGACTAATTACAAGTTCACTACTATCGTTTACATTTTTTTAGTTAGAAGTATTCGCTTTTCCTCGTAACCTATTTTTTCTCAATTCCTACAATGTTTCACATCGATTCAAACTCGTACCAAAGGCTCTTACCTTAGTTTCAATTTTGCACGTGGCCACTTTGTCCGTCATATCAGGTCTTCAAGTCAAGCGAAGAGCACTAGAAGATTTCTCGAAACTCAATCCATCGTTTTTCTGGCGTCAACCTCAGTTTTCTAACAAATGTTCTTTCGATGAAGAAATCAAACAGTCCCGACCACGAGGAACTCAAGAGTAAAATGCAAATGAGTTACACGGTTTGCACGTGCAAAATGCCAGGTGAGGTTCCTGGGTCTCTTGTTTTGATCACCAAAACAGTGTTCATCCAAGCCACAACGGGAGCTTGAACACAATTGTTTAATTATGCAGCAGAATTAAAAAAAAGGGTTCTGTGGTGTGAATTGGGCACTCAAGAACGAGAAAAACCGATAGAAGCACCCCTTAGGCCTTGCAAAACGAGGAAACATGTTTCCAGATTAAACACATGACGTTTATTTTTCCGGCAAACGGCAAAAATTCCAATTCTGCCGTTTGCTGTTTGGCGCTTGTTGAAATGAGTAGGTTTGTGTTTGTGACGAATGTGTGATTTTTTCCTTATTCTTCTCAGGGATTTATTTTAGAATTCGATAAAAAGGGAACAAAATAAAAGGCAAGCTCGTGTTTACCGTTTGCTGTACAACGTCATGCTTTTTCTCCCTAATGTCATAAAGGTTACGGGACTGACTAACCTGGAGGCGTTAGCTGGTGAAGGACAAAAACTGAAGCCATTTTAGCGACACAATTTTTCATCGTCGAAATTTTTTTCTACTAAAAAGAAAAATGAAAATTGCACGTCACCACCCGAAATCGGCAGCAAGTATCCCCCTCTCACCACTAATATAAGGTGACTTTCTTAACTGCTACATCTATAACAGATGATCCTTTTTCTGTCTCTAATCCAGGCCTAAACTAGAGCAGATATGGCATCGTCCATTCCGAAAAGCTTGATTTCTAATGATGGCATCGACCATTAAGGAGATCAGCTGAGGCGGGGGATGACAGAGTCTCTAAACTTCCCGTCCCTTTTAATCCCGGTTCCCACCCCTTACTTAGTGGTTCCCACCCCTCTGCATTTTCTCTGTTGCAAAATATTATGCAAGGTTGCAGAATTTTTCCTGATTTCTCCCAGTTCTCACCCTCTTCCCGCCCCTCTCTCCAGCCTCCCGTGGAGTTCCCGCCCCCTCAACCCCCGAGTTCCCTCCCCCTGTCCTTGGTGGATGCGCTGGACCTCCAAGGGTGTTTATATCAAAAACTGTGTAATGTTAGAGTTGTCCAGGCACCTTTAGGGGATTGGATCTTAAAAAATATGGGAGGAACCGGAAAACCTAATTCTCCTTTTTAAGTTGGTACCTCTCAGTGGAGAAAATTAGTTTCAGCCACGCCCAGAAAACGAGATTTTGATACCTTTCAGTGGTTCCTTTAAAAAATTTCCAAATTCAAAATTAATTTTCGAATTTAGGGATTTCTTTCAAAATTTGCGGTAATATTTTTCTGAGAGTCACCCCAGGTCCGGAACAACCTTACTTGACTAATTTTGCGCTGGCGTCCATTTCTCTCGCGATTCTTTTACCGCGTTAGACGATCGAAGAAAAATATATACGAGAAAACAGCGGGCTATGAAAAGCATAGTGGCAATTTAGAAATTGCTCAAGATCAGCTTCAGAAATCTTCGAGTTAGTTGCCGTGCGGTGTAACGATCACTTAAGGAGAATTTAGTAAATGATCAGTTCTTTATTCTCGATATCTTTTTGCTTAAATTTTTTTTGGATTGTAATGAGAAGATACATGAAGACCGCTACTGACAGATGAACGTCAAGAGTTTTGCGAAACCTCCAAATGATAAGTTTCTTTCTACTTGAAGTTGATGCTGAACGTAAATTGAAGCTATATAGCGAATTTGGAAACTGACGTTTCGAGATTTTGCCCTTCGTCGGAGCAGAATGGAGCGTTGTAAGTCGCGTGCTAGTAAAATACCTAATTTTAGCTATTTTGCGATCTTACACTAGCTCAGCTTTTGAAAAGTAACCTTTCCACAATATAATATTTAAATATTTAACTTAAGGTTCCTCCGCCATATTCTCGCTTATTTGTCGTAATAAGCAAGATAGCTTTAAATGTGCCAAGTATAATTATTTTAAAAAGGTTATTGCACTAGTTTTACCGAGCCGGAAACTACTATTGTTTGAAGATAAAATCAATTAAGGTAGCGAAAAGTTTGCGTGCGGAAGATTAGTCTTTTAATGCATCGGTGTTAAACCGCAAGGATACGTAAGTCAGCTTAAGGGGGTTTATTCCTGGATGAATTTGAAACCGTTGTCTCGCCGGTTAAACAAAAATCCATTAAAGCCCATTTTTCGAGAAAGACTTGCAGTCGCCGCATGTCCAATCCTACGGGCATATCAGTAAAATTAGATAGTTTGAAATTTTTTACGAACACCTCACTTCATTGCAAAAAGTTTATAGCATTTATAACTGAATATTTGTAACGGACAAGCATAAAAAGTCTTGTCTTTAAGCTGAACGAGTCGAATCTATGTTTCCGTGCGTCTAATGGCAAAGTATAACAGTATAAAATATATTTCTACTTCCCGTAATATGAACTCTTGTTTTTCAAGCAACAACGGAGCTTTCTTGTTTGCGGAAGATGGGCTGTCGCGACGAAATTGTCCGCTTTCTATTGTTATAAGTCGTTAATTGATGTTTTCTCTAACCTCTTTGGTGGCCATTAATAATTTAAACAAAACTGTGTTGGTTAATTATAATTTACACAGAAAAAGGGCTGGGTAAAGGCGGACAGTCTAATGAACGTGACACACTTAAAACTGAACAAACAGAATCCATTTTTTCCACATGGCTTGCACTAAAAAAAACATCTGCCCGTAGAAAAAAACAATTCACCTAAAAACGGATACATTTGAAATATATGTATGCCACTGGTAAGTTTGTTTGCGGAGTTTTTCTCTTCCGTATAAAATTTATTGCCTTAAGTGAATTGTAAATTAATTTGCGCTTGGTCGAACGCCAGCCGATGATTTCCAGTCTACAAAACTTCAAAACAACAAAATTAACCATATTCAGTAATGTATGGGCGAAGCTCGTTAACGGATCAATTATCACATTTGCGCGATTTAACGACACTAATCAGACAACTTTTCCCTAGCAGGATTTTGGAAATCTCACTTTATTCAAACATCGGGTAATTCCGGTAAATACATGTTCAACTTAGTAATATTTCCTTACAAACTTTGCAGAATTGAAGCTAGTCTAAGGGAAATCGAAAGCTGCTACATTAACTAGTAAATGGCAGCGGGGAATCATTGTCCAAAGTGTCTTTTATTTGTCTTTCTCACTGCAGTATTTAGTAAATGTCACCTCGGGTATTATCTTATGAAGCCGTTTTATTTTCAAATGAAAAATTTGCTCAGTATTACGAGTTGGGAAGAAATGTCTTCTGGGACATAATTCTTAGAAAGGCAAAAATCCGTAAAAAAATCAACCAGACTTCGGGCAAATTAATCACCGGGCGAATGGCAAATGGCCAAATTGAGTCACAACAGACACTAAATTGCCTTACTTTTAAGCGAAAACAGACAAATTGCTCACATTTAAGTGGCAGCTGACATGTCAAGCATATGACATGCGTTTTCTCTCTCATTTCCTTAGCTTGGTGTGTTTGAAAACGATTTTAACCTTCTGTAGAATTCCATACTATTGCCTAAACTTCAGACTTCCGAGTAATTAAGTCACTTATTTTACGGTAAAGAAAAAATCCACCAAATGTAATAAGAATGAATCCATGGTAAGAAGGAGAAGAGTAAAAAAAAATATATCATAATTAGGTAAATAGCTTTTTTTTTTCAGGTGCACGGAGCATGATTTATGGACTTTCATAGCAGTCATTAAACATAGCAGGACCATAAAATGTCCCATTTATTAGTCGATGACAAGGAGAATAAACGATCATAAATTTTAGGGAGTTTAGTCCGAACTGACAGTTCTCAATCAACACTGAACAAGCCTAATTCGCACTCAAGCCAACTGCCATCCGTAGGCCGCGAAGCTAATCGCCGTTTCCGTAGCATGAAGCGACTAAGAGTATTTCTACTCCCCCTGGATGGGATGCTAGTCCATCGCAGAGTTACCCCCAACATATAAATTCGCCGGTACCCATTTAAAAACCTTGGCGAAGAGAGTCGCTGCGAGAGTAAAGAGCTTTGCCCAAGAACACAATGCAACTCCGGCCAACGCCCGAACCCGGTCTGTAATAACGCGAATCCAAATCCGAAAATCCAAACAAACCCTTATCGATTCGCTTGGGTTTCCAGTGTTCTGATTAACTTAACAAATTTAATTACAAATCTGCAGTAGTTCTTTTGGAACCCTATAGTTTACAGAGAAAATTGATAAAGCTCTGTGACAACAGAGCCGACTTGCTTCAGCTCTTCATTTTAAATAATTATTGACAGACAGAAAAGATTCACGTCCTTCAATAAGCAACGAAAATAGAGATAGAAGGAATTATCAAGTGTTTCAGTAAAATTTTTCTCGGAAACTTTTTTACAAGTAAAACCGTGCTACGCCTTTTTTAATAGGATTCGCTAACTCGAGCTAAACACTGCTATTCATTTCAAATTTTTATGCAACTTCGCCAAGGGCCTTCCGGCCGGAAAGTTAAATGCATTTTCAAAATCTTAATTTTCTCCAGTATGGTGCGGCCAGTGACTCATGAATAAACGACGAACAAATGAAAGCATTGGTGATATAAGCTAATTGTGAGCAATTCAGAATTGTACATTATCTAAAAAAATGCCTTGAGGAACGAATGAGCCTTCGACAAATTTTTTATTGACAGTAAAAAAAGTTCCGCTGTGAGGGATTTCCCAAACGTTCGCGAAAAAAAGAATCGCGGGATAACCAAACAAAGATACAAGCTAGCTTGATTCAATGACCATCACATCATGGTAATATTTGACTAAATCAATTCATCTTTCCACCGAGAAACCTGTAGAATTTTGACATTTTCTCGCGCGTGAATTTTTAAAATCCTGCATGCAATAATCTTTTCGCGTGTACAAAAATCTGATGTCATCGAATCAAATGACCTTGATTTTGTTGAACCATGGGAAGAAGAACGGCAGGATTATTTTTCCAACTTGACATCAGCGCTTCCCACAGATACATCTTGACATCATGACTTGGGAAACCTGTTCGAAGCTTGTTGTTACTGATTTGCATTCTTCTTCCTCAACTATGAAACACTTGAATGACAAGCAGGTAGGGGCGGGGGGCGTGGCTAGGCAGGAACGGGTCAACTCCTTTTTGTCTAAGAGGAGAAGGCGCCAGTTTCAACCAGCAGGCTGTTTGACAACGAAGTACCATCGACACCTCCTCCAAGCGTTCGAGGGGCGAGTGATTTTTTGAACATCTTCTGAAAGGTATGAAAGCTGATCCCATTGCTGTCCTATTTTGGGATGAACCGAACTGAGGTGACCGTCTCGTTCGGAGGTCGCTGTTTGTTACGTCCCTCCCCTTGTGTTTATAAAAACCAGCGCCATCTAACAGAACAAACTTTGTAGATTATCTGATCGGGAAACTAAGAGTTACGATGGAACTTCCACTTCTGCGCTAAAACTTAAATTCTTCTCCGATAGGAATTTTATTCCTTCAACTTCAACTAATCGCAAATGTTTCCCTATTCGCGGCAAAGAAGCATTATTTTCATGCTCCAATTTCCCGGTCACTGCACTAAGCTTCAATATTTTACCTGTCACTTAGGATTTCTAATCGCCCTGTGTTCGACCGAATTTTTTTCATAAAGCTGAGATCGAAAATTTTTCATATAGTTTGTTATGCTGCTATTTATAAGTTTGACTAATTAGTATCTGGATGTAAGTCGCACGAAACTTCCTCTTAAAACTCTTTGATATTGAAAACGTGGGCCCCACGGCAATGAACTGGGCTCCTTGTTTTGCGTTTTTTACACATCGAAACGAATGTTGTGTTTATCATATAAAACAATTTTCCGTTCAAAATATCGAAACATCCGCATGCCCAATTTTGAGTGTTTCAGGTTTTATTGGTAGTTTTTAAAACTGAAAAAACTGCATGGTGTTAACAAGCTAGGCTCCAACTTTGTGTTAAATGCTTTAATACTTAACTACTCTTTCACATTGTAGACTACATACAAGAATTTGGACATTTTTGTTTTCATTTTTAGCCCGGTTAGTTATACGAAGAGTTAAATATTTTCAGTGTATAAAAGAGGTAGAACTTTGTTTCAATTCTAGCCGGGCTTTATGCAATTAAGCACGCTGAGTCAAATTTATGGTATCGTGTTAACAACTTAACGAGCTCTGACACTTCGCTAAAAGTGTTTTCGACACATACATTAAAAACTTGAGGAATTCTTTTAAACATGCCTCTTTCATTCGAAGCTTCACCACAAAGGCAATATATTTTCAAGTAAACAATGCCAGAGAATTTGAAGATTTTTTTTTTCGGAGAGCCAAGTTCCTCATTCGTGGTTAGGTGAATTTTCGGTGGGTCGAATATTTTAAGTTATGCAATTTAGGTGCAAACAACACCTGCATTTTCCTCGATTTTTCTAAACAGCCACCATGTTGGGGATTCTCGTTTTCCGCGTAAAAGCATCACTTTTCTGTCTCAACATGTGGTAATTTATGTAAGTGTTTTACTAATTTGCTTCCCGCCGGTAGTATCAAGTGACTTTCAAGCTTAAAAGCGCTCTGTAAATAGCTTGTTGAACTGGTTTTAATTGCCAAGCACTGGAAAAATCGAGAACAAAATCAGTTTGTATTTTCAGTGGAGAATGTTTCAAAAAAGAGAGCTTCGTAAACCGCGTGAAACCGACCGACAGTTAAAGGGTTTCAAAAAATTATTGGGTCGTTAAAGTCAGCAATTTTGGATTTGAAAGAGAGTAGCTAAACTTAAAGCTTTTCAGAGATTTCCCGAGGCCCTCGCTTGAAAGAGAAGACACAACTAAAAACTACAGACAAAATACAAGTTCGTTTTGGGGAAAAAATCACATTATAAACAAGTACATGAAAAGGAGTCTTGGTGTGGTTTCAAATCAAAGCCTGTGTAATTAGCATCACAGTCAACGTTAACAAAATAAGAGTGTGTGTTTATATTTACTTATCATAAACAAGCAAATGTTTAGAAAAATTCCACTTAAAACGAGCTCACAATTAACACGGCGGCGTTGACATAAAATCAGTAAACGCAGGCTGGTCAATTGTTGAAAATTTCACTTCTTAGATTTCCATGCCAGTTCGATTCATAAATACCCTTTTTGTTACAGGTGGGCTCCAAGCTAATGGAGGGCTTTACTTTGACATCATCAATAGGCGAAATAAAGAACTCTGCCCCCAAATTAACTTAACGAAAGCTTTAACTATTAGCCAACAAAGTTGTTAAGTTCATTTTGAAAGCGCCACTTGAGTTAAGGGCCCTAATTCGCACCGCTTTCCGAACAAAGTGCAGCCTTCAGCGCTTAATTGGCTTTCATTTCTTAGTTGGCTCGTGTACGCCCTGTTTTTCTGAATTATCCGAGTTTATTGTAACAAGACTAAATTAGAAAACGCAGCTGGTTTCCGCGATGGTCATGAGCTAAATATTCGCCCCAAAAAAATCCCCACAAAAATCAAAGCGAAACTCTACGGGAATTAAAGGACCATCATAAAGTAAAGTCGAGGGCCACCACAAAGAAAGCAGGTTAGACATTCATAAAACCCGGCGGTTTGTCATTATTCTGAATAGAAAAGTTCCTTGCTGGGCGGCATTCCATAACTAGGACTGGTACTCCATCACTTAAAATCCACGATGAAACAGGTACGAAAAAAAGTGCATTTCAAATCTCGAACGAGTTCAAGAGCCTTGCTAAAACAAACTCTGGACGTCTAAAAACCTTGTGAATTGGAACAATAATATCTTCCTTCTTCCGCCCCTAACCAACCATATGTTACTCTGGTGGGAAAAAGGCCTTTCTAGAGGGCATGGCCTCGAATTCTCGAACAATAGAAAATTTTAGGTAAGGCAGGTGTCAAATGAGGTGAAGTGTCCGGCATTAACAAAAGAACTTCGATATCAAAGAGAACTGCACGACCCTTCACTTAATAAATATAATTTCGGAGCCGGCGACCAAGAAGAAAAATAAGCCGCGAACTATGAATTACTAGTCGAAAGATTTGTGAATTCATCAGTCGTCAAAATTATTAATGTAAATCACAAAATCACGGTGTTTCCTGTTTGAGTTATAGCTGTCATTTCATTCACAGATGTTAGAAATTTCCAGCGGCAATCAAATACGTGTTTTCCATAGGAGTTTCACTGGGTTTATTTCTGTTTGGCAGTCGCGATATCTTTGGTATCTGAGATGAAATGCTTGCTTGTCTATCAATTAGGCGGCTAGTAAAGGCCGCCCGAAAAAAAATCTCTGCCGGCTTCAGCGAAAACTGGGAACAAATAAAGCCAAATACATTGTTAATGAAAAAATAAACAAATATCGCAGAGGTTTTCTGGTCAACCTGTGAATGCGGAAAGATCCTTGTTAGTCTACAGTGTTTATTGTTTGTTATGAAAAGTTTTTCCTGTCGCTCTATGTGTGCTGTCAGGAAATCAGAATTTCAAACAACACCGAGCCTTTCCTGAAGTAACACAAAGACCAAACTGAACGCGCTGTGAATTTTAAAACTACTAAAACATTAATTGGGTCGTGCGGAACGTCACTTGCATCTAAGCTTGTTCAGTTCGACGAATTTTTTGTCACAGTGTTTAAATAAATCTCTTTTAGTTTCTACCAACTGTCCTCTTTTTTAGGTTTCTCATATGCTCAGCAGGGTAGCTTTTCCTTATCACACCAACAAAGAAAATAACAATTACGATTATCAAACCGATCTGTGTTTGGTGGTTAAAAACACGACCGTTTTCCACGAACCACGAGTTAAGTGTTGTCAATAGGTCTCCCTCTACAATTTGAACTTGAAAGAGGCACGTTTTTTGAAAGATATTATATTCCCCGGCGTCTTAAAAATTACTTTATTGTAGGCTTTTTCGCGGCCCCTTAAGCCATCAAAATCGAAACACTATCTAACCACAATGCATTGACAAAGACAAATTGCTACTGGCAAGCCGTCCGTGAATATCTTTTGCTTTTAAGTTTTTAAGTGCACGTTAAAATCGATAAGAACACAAGAGGATCCAAAGCGAGGGTTCAAAAGATTCCCTTCGCGCATCAATCAATCAATAAAGTTGCGGCTAAAAAGGAAATTGAGGTGAACAGTTTTTTTTTGTTGAAGCATTCGAAAACTTTTACCCACCGGTGACGCATAACGCCGGGTGCGGGTGTATTTGAAATTTTGAGTTTTAGCTTCGGGAAGTGAAAAGAAAGCAATTCCCGAAAAGAAGTTTATGTCATCTCAGCGGGGGTTGTGATTTTAAGGCAGTTTGACCAGATGAACACTTTGCCGGTTTTAAAAGAAAAGCAAATAAACACGGGCAATGTGTACTTGATTTAATTAGCTCTTTTGTTGCCATCGCTTTGCGTTTGGGTCAACTGAAATCTATCCTGTCGGCTGTTTTCTAAAGTCCACGTGCGATAGAAAGCAATGTTTAATTCATGCCCTCACCTAAAGTGTAGATTAGAAAGATTGAATTCAATTCCAGGAGTTTAGTTGCAATAACTCCCTTTCTTTTGAAATCGAAAGTGTGAAAGCGGAAAATAACAATAGAATCACTAGGAGCTTTCTTCAAAAGGCGAAATCGAAATTGATTGTCATTACTCTGATTTTTTGGGCGATATTTTTTTTTGATATACAGGGATCCAAAATCCTCTCGACAGAATGTGTGACAATTAAAACACCCCAAAGCCAAAATGTGTTTCCTAATTCCATTAGCGAGTGTGCTTGTGGCGGCATGAGAAATGTAAACATTCTTACCATAAACAACTCTATTAACACGTACAAAATGTTATGTAAATAGATGCGTTTACCTTTCTAATTTAAAAGATATCTTGTTAAAATCGTGTTTAACATCCAGCCGAACCGAACGCGCAGCGTTTCTGTTCGGGACGAGGGGCTAGCTAAGGTTTCCCCACCGCTAACAGTGAAGTTAATTTACAACAGATCTTTATCGGCTGTGACAGACAAGGCAAGGTTTACAAACAAAAGAACCCAGTCAAATGCTCGCGCAGCCACGGCTTGTCAATAAAAAACAACAAGAACGCACGGCTGATGCAAACTTCAATCGATGTTCTAAAGAAAGCCATAAACCCTCGGACAGATTGCTTGTGCTAGTTTAATCTCTTTGACTGTCAAGCGCTTATGAAGAAGCTTGAAGAGGGGGCGTACCATTGCAATTTGCACTCAAATTTGAACAAGCCGGTAATATGACCGTAGCTGCAAGAGTTTTTAAGATTCCCTATAATTAACACTTAAAGTCGGGGCCTAAGGCAAGTTGACCCTCCAAATCGGTTCCTCTATTATGCGTCTCGGCTTCTTCGCCAGAACAATGAGCTTGTTCGATTTAATGCAGGCCTGCAGCTGGAATTCTTATCGCACGTTTAAATTGTAGGTGTGATTTATTGTGAGCGGGCTTGTTGATGCGTTCTCCACACAGACGGCGCGTCAATCATGTAGCGGCACATCAAAAGATTTCTAATTAAATCTATCAGTTTTTAAGGCCATAGATAATTTCGCAAACCACGCCTGATGGCTCAATATTTTCCTTGCGTGTGTGTTGAACGTTGGAGCTCCTAAGCCAAAAGGCAAATACGACGCGATAGGGGCAAAGAAGGAACCGTAAATTGAACACAAGGGGTGGTGGTGTGGAAAACCGCCTGTGTTAACCCATTTCATCGTTGTCTAAATCACTGCAATCATAACGCGGCAGGACTTCTTTGATCATCACTCAGGTATGAAAGTTCAATGTCCGTTCACGTTCAGCATTTCTAGCGAACGCTAAAAAAAATCAGTGTCTACAAACGTTTAATACTTGCAAATTGCTGTCGTTTGGAATTGCGAAGTTAGAGATCAAAATGGTGTCGGTTTGTTAAAAGGTTACGCAAATCCTGACACACCAAACTTTGTCAGTAACACAATACCTAAGCCGCACGAAGGCAAGTAACACATTTGTGATGTTTTGGTTATTTTCCTCAGACTCTATAGATCTTACTGAAGAATGTGTCACAACTCTCTCTATTTTCCTATTATAGAAAACTTTCCTATTTGTTCAGCCGTCTCGGATTTATCGTAGGGGATTAATTTTGAATCGTGTTTTTATTTGGGCTAGTTGTAGGGGCCTTGAAGTGAATCTATACGTACATTATAAACAAGCTTAGTAGTGCTTATAATTGCAGCATGGCTTTGGTAAAGCGCTTCACTGCGGGAAATCCGCTTAAAAAACACCACATACAGAGGCGAGACATTCGCCATTTATACAAACCTATTAGAAAGTTATAATCTTACCAGAAACCCCGCAGATAGAAATTAAAGAACAAGAGAAAATGTCGGTTCACGGGGCAGACGAGAAAATTAGATTTGGTGACATTTTTTTCGAGATTTTATCCAGCGCACCAACACAAGAATTTGAATCAACAATTACGTCCTTGCTAGTTACAAAACAATTATCCCCGACGCCCTGAAAATCACATCTAAAAACAAGAACAGATTACTACATCCTTCTGCGTTAATCGCAATGCCGGATTACGATGAGAGATTTTTAAAAGGACAAAGATGCTGTGGTTTAAGAACTGTTTCGGCATACAGGAAGCTGGGCGTTTGAAATAGGGTAGAGAGAAAAACAGATTTTGCTAGACGTCAAAACATAGGGCAGATTTTCAACCTTGTGCACGGATCAGTAATCATAAAGTGCTCTGTCTTTATGGAATCATATTTATTGAACAGCCCTCGACCGCCCCCTTTCTCAACTAAAAAACGCCCCCGTCTATGCCCGTGCCACCCACCGGCCTACATTAACATCGCGAGGTTCTTTCGACAAACCAGCAGCAGTTGTATTTTCAGTACTCTTACCACGAGATTTCGCTCGCACGACACCTAACACAGCGCGCGGAATGAGCTTTATACAAAAACTTGCGCGTATTTCTAAAGGATTTGCAATTGAAACAATTATGGTTTCCGATTCTAATCGAGAGGTGTGAAGTGGCAGAACTCGAGTTTTCGGTCACTGCAGCTGGAAGCTTTTCGACTAGCTGTAATTGTCAACATTTTGTTGGGCTCAAACTCTCACTTCGACGCCCGCCTGTAGGCTCTGTATTGTTGGTATGGATTGGTTGCAAATAATAGTTCCATTTGGAGAAACTTATTATATATCAACAAATCCCTATCATTCAATCACATTGTGTCATGAACGGCCCTTCTGTTCATCTGATTGGTTGTAAACAAGAGTGGCGGCATCTTAAAAGAGTGCGTACTTGGGGTTTTGGCTGAATTAAATCAACAGTCCATTTCAAACTCGTGGGGCGTACAAAGTGCTCGTGAATTTATCGACCAAAATAAATCTCAGAACAGCCCCGAATAGGCTCGAGCTGAGGTTCTATGAGCAGGGGGTTCTTTCGTCAGGTTCGTTCCGTTGTATTTGTACAGGAATTTAGCGTGATTTGATTAGCAGGTTTAAGCTGATTATTACATTCACCGCGCGCGCGCTAATACGATGTGTTTGACGTTGTACACAGTTGATTTGTACTTGTTTCAGGAGCCGGGAAAACCGACAGATAGCAGATTCACACCTCTTGCGATGCTAGCAGCGACTTGCAGCAGGATTGGACAGCAAAGCCCACCACCGGTAGCTGACGTGACTATGGCAAAAGGTTTCTACCACTGGAAACAACCATCTTCACTGCCTCTTCAGCGAGGAAGGCCGGCTGATAGCGGATTGTATTCAAATCTGCCTTCAGCTTTTATGCCCACTAGTGAATCTCTAAGTGTACAGAACCATGAGAGCTTTCTAAGCAGCCCAAGCTATTCGTCAGGACATAATTCACTCACAGATCCATTAGCTATTGCATCGGCAACCCGCGTGCATTCAGCCTCAGTGGAAGCGTCAATGTTCCCACCGCGTATGCCACTTCCATACGAAAGCTCGCCCTGGTTTAAACCTCCTCTGGAGCCTCACACACAGGCTTCAGCACGGCAGGCGTTCTGGGAAGTGCACAGTAATTCCCCGTGGCTGGATCAAACCGTTTCAGGCGGCTCTTTTCATCCGACGTTGAGCCATTTTACAGGATTGCCGCACGAATTTTCCACAGGAAGTTTACCAATTCCTGCTGCGGTTTCCGTGGCAAGCCATCCGCACTTTCTCCCCCCTCCCTGCCTCGGATCCGATCCCATGAAGGCATCTCTTCCAACGTACATAGATGGACCTTCTTATTTCCCTGGGACGCCAGGTTTGCTGCCGTCCACGCAGAGTGTGGCCGCAAGAGCGACTCGACGGTACACGGGTCGAGCGACTTGCGATTGTCCTAACTGCCAAGACAACGAAAGACTAAGCGCCGCCGGTGCCCCTTTTAGGAAAAAAACCCAACATATCTGTCACATTCCTGGTTGCGGCAAAGTGTACGGGAAAACCTCACATCTCAAAGCACATCTTCGCTGGCATACTGGCGAGCGGCCATTTGTGTGTAACTGGTTATTTTGCGGAAAGCGTTTCACACGGTCTGACGAACTGCAGAGACATTTACGAACGCACACCGGCGAGAAACGATTCGCTTGTCCCATCTGTAATAAACGTTTCATGCGGAGCGATCACTTGGCCAAGCACGTTAAAACACATAATAATGATTCAGTGAGGAAAGGAGACTCGGAGAAAGACGAAAAAGAGGAAGGGAAAGCTACCAACGGCGGCGAAAGTGAACGATCTTGTAGCGTATCTGAAAATGGCGAGAATAACAAGATTGTGTAGTTTGACAGAGACAAAACGTAAGGCATTAAGAATTTAATGATAAAATGTTTTTCTTCTAAGTCTATATTGTACTTTCTACGACAGGAAAGCTTTGAAATCGTGAATCCAGCGCTTAAATACTTTTTAGACTCTTAGATGCGAATCTGACAGTAACGATGTATAAAATGGCTGACGGACGTCGGCTCGCAAAATCAGAGGTATAAAATTTCCAAGTCAGAATTCGTTTCAATGATGCTTACAGTTGCACAAATGGTTCTTACTAGCTAGACTTTCATGAATCGTGTGCAATTCTAATTGAGGGCAAATCTTTCTTGAAGGACTAACCATTGTCTAGTGTACAGAACAGTAAGTTAGAGAAAATTCTTCGTTTGTCGTGTGTGAGAGAGAAAGAGAAAACATTGATATGCTATGTAAATGACAAATTTTCGAGCCTTGTTCAATTGTATTTAAAGGCTGTATGTTTAAAGTTATTTAATTGAACAAGCTGACACAACTAAATTCAGCTTATTTACTATTGAAATGTACATAAAACTCATGAGGCGAAACTGAACCTTGAGACTAAATTAAAGAGAGCACTGTATCATTGAAACGGTTGTCTGTCTTTGAATACACGAAGATGGGATTGTTGGTTCTGTTATCTGCAAATTTATGTCTTTTTCGAGTGCGAATTACACTGTACTATTATAAAGATAATCGTTACACTAACAGATTTTTGAAAACACTGCATGAGTTCCCGTTGAGCATTACAATGGATTCCACGACGGGGCATTGAAATGGTTTTCCATGTCCATCAGGTGATCGCGATTAGTAAAGGATTTGAAATGGCTTCCCACAGGAAAGTAGTTACAACTATACACTGAGATAAGCACTTTAAGCTTTTGTTTCCTTGAATTCTTCGATTAAGCCACGGTTTACAAACACTCGGTCAATAGGCTTGTATTTTGTGAATTGTTATCCTTTCCGATCGCGATACTTTAGTGATTATCAAATGGTGTAAAAAAAGCTGTTAAGAATTCTCTAGTTGGGTCTCAGAGGGACTATACTAAAGAGATTTTATGCCGATTTTTCTTACTTTTGTTCAATCCGAATACAGAATACGCACTCGAAAAGCGTTAATTTTACAAAGGCACTTGAAATCGTTTGCCAAAGATAGAATATGCTCTCTTCTATTTACAAAGTATACAAGCTTTGACCTCGGACAAGTCCATGGCAATTTTACACAATTAATAACCGGCTTTTTTGTCAGAATGGGCACAAACACACAAGAAGTTAGCGAATACCTTTCATTCAGCGACTAAGTTTTCGCCACTAAACCGCAACGCGGCGAAACTCAGTAACTTTAACTCTGTTTAGCAAGATCTTTTGTACTTTTAAAACCTTCTGCCGTCCTTCAATAATATCAGAACAAACCCCAACTTTTCAAAGACAAACACACTTTTCATTAATTTGTGCGTAAATTTTCCGTGTCGTTTCAAAGTTGCAGTGCTTTCAAATTCATACAGGGGTAATCGAACGCCTCTGCACGGAAGTGTACATATTAAAGTGTTAGATAGTTTCAAGAGGAAACGTTTTATTTGTAATATTCTTATCGACTCAAATGAAGTGGTTTTTCACACCCATTTTGAACGTTTCTTGTCCAGTTCGCCAATGTAGGGGAGGGATAATTATTTCTTACTCTCATGCCAGTTAAGCCCTCTAGTTTCGAACAAAGGAAACAGTACTTCACTTTTCAATCTTCATTAAAGTGGAAGGCGCTTGTTTGCTCGCCGCCATACGGGTGTCATATTCGAATAATTGAAATAATCACAAGGCATACTGTTTGACAAGCCGGCACTCCTCCAGGATCAGTTCTATAAACACACAAATTCCCTTTCACGCTAGTTTCTTTACTTAGTAGTTTGTGGCCTCGCTCATTTGCGCGCGTGTTGCGCCCATAGGGCACCCCGCGTGCAATCCCTACCACGAAAAGCAAGACAGTTTCACGCCTGAGAAATTGAGTTTAATTCTCTTCTAAACACAACATAAACAACTCCGCGTGGTGTAAAAAGATCGTATTTCCTACTTTGCCCAAGGCTATGGAAAATATTCTGATTGATGTAGGTCGTATTTATTAAAAAGAAGTTGCGGTGTTTTTGTGAAGAAAAAAAAATACAGAAGTCATTGGCGACCGGAAAACCCTTTAAACACAAAGCAACCACAAGGAATTAGCGCATGAGCGAGCGTCTCTTGTCTAAAAAGATTTGTTCTAAAAGATCCTTTGCTTCTTTGCTCGAGATAATCACTGTTTTTGTTTGTATCTGCCTTTGATGATATGGCAATTTTAATTCAGTAAGTCCCTCGAGACTTCTTTCTTTGAGGGCCAACTCGGCCACGCTTGATAAGCAAACCCAAATTAGTGCTTGTACGGCGTGCCGACAAAGGGCCCCCGAGACCGCCTCCTCTAAATTAGTGATCAACTTCTTTCGATTGTCTCGCGAAGTAATACTTGTGTGTTGTTTTTTCGCCATTATGAACAGCAGAAAAATAACTCTTGGCCGATCTAATTGCTTTCACAACAGCACCTCAAAGCTTTTAATTGAGGTGACCCTGCCGCTCGCCGCGCGCTGAAAGTCGGTACTAAGGCATCTGTGGCATTAAATCAAAATGGAAACCCTTTTTAAGGGGCGAGATTCGAGCGAAAGTATCGCCGTATAATTGGGTTTGCATTTAACGGCTTACGATAATTATCAAGGCGTCTCGTTTAATGATACATAATAGTTTTCAAAATATTCCCTTTACTTACTTATCCCTCGCATCAGGGGGTTGCCATTGCCCTAAAACACAGCCAATATTACAAGGAGACACGACGGAAAACTCGAGAAATTAATCTTGACATGTCGTCTCATTTTAAAATTCAAATCGTCTGCGCGAAATTAATGAAAGCAAAGTTGAAAAATTGACCTTCGGGGTTTCGCGATGGAAAATTATATATTTCGCACACAAAAGAGACTGAAATGAACGCCTTTGTGGTGTAAAGAGATTTATTCATTCATCCGTTGGGCCCGCAAAGTCACACTTGACTCGTTATCTTTCAAACAAATGACACCAAGAATTCGAGCAAATAGTATGTCATCAAAATTTCAAGTGTTTAAAGAGAAACGATTCCCAAAATTAGAAAAATATATACTCAAACATCGCACTTGTAAAACCAAGCCAAGTTACTAATTCTATCCTTCTAAATTTTCTGACCTTTTCATCATAGGTTTTTTTGGCTACGGCTCACGCAATGTGAACTGAACGTGTTTCATTAGTTCCGTTAGGAAATCATGACTTCCCACGCACATTTCTGAATCTTTTTAGTCACACTGTCGGCAAAGAAAGCGTTTGATTTTCATGACTTTTGCTCCGAACTCTCGGTTTTCAATTCGTGACAAGGCCAGAATAAATGCCCTAAGGACAATGTTAAAATTGCATCTCGTTTAATAGTATCTGACTTGAGTTAAGATGCTGCTACGATAAAATTCTAACCGATAAAGTTGGGGTTTTAAGTTTTTTTTGTTAGATATTTGTGCGGTTGTCTAACCTACAAGTTAACTGCAAAAGCCCTTGAAGATTGACCAATAGAAAGGATGAAGAGATAAATAAGAAGGATAGCTTTCATCTCTAGCGCTTTTTTTCTTCTTCAAAACACTGAAATTTAATTTCTAGATTCCTGTGTACGAGGAAAGGCATACCTTTCGCTCAACAACTGTCAGTGTAAAGGAACAGCTGTTAAGAGCAGCGGATAACATCAAAGAAATTGCCTAACTCAAGCCAAGCCCACCCCCTCAACTTAAAATACAAAATATTTGAGTCAATTTGACGAGATGTGCTATCTACACTGAGTTAAACCTGTTTTAAGTAAACATATCTATTGGGAAATCGAGTTAAGCGAGATCTTGATAAAGATTAAAGAAATTATACTGACAAGACAACAAATGCTTTTTATCACTGAATTTTGAGTGCCATGCATAAATTTAGTAAGGTTTCCGTCCCTACATCAGATGAATATGCTTCAACAGAAGTTGCATTTATATATAAGTTCGGGAGGCATTCAGAACGAAGCCCATTGAAGAGAAGTGAGCGAAAACTTTGTTTTTGAGTTTACTATCGATACTCTTGTTTGTTAAATAAATGACTTTGAAAAGTTAGGAAAACCACCATGTTTTATCGAGCGGCATATTCCCAAACCTGGTCCCAAATCGCCCCGATTCGGGGATGAAATAAACGTAACTGAAAAGTACGTAAAAGTTCTGCTGTTTTAAATTAAAGTAACTATTTTATGAATAGAAACGATGAAATCAAGATTGGACATAGAAGAACAGATTTCAGAATGAAGTGAACATTGAATCTGACATTTTGCAAATAAGGAGACAGATCTCAGATAGAACTAAACACACTTCACGGTATATTTAATTGATCCTCTGCATATGGGGAAATCTAAAGGAAAAGACAACCCAGTCTGTATTTTAAATAGACTTTGTAGAAAAAGGAATTTGAAATAGGAGGTAACAACGAAAGTTTACGACAGCAGTTCCAGATGGAGATGATTATTGATGCATATGTAACGATAATCAGCTAAAACTGATTTCTGTCAGTTAAGGGAAACAGTACCAAATGAATCAGAATTCTTGAGGAATAAACAGAAAGCAGATAACTGGCTTTGAAACTCGATCACCTTTACGTTTAAAATTACCACTGAAGAGTTATTAACATGTAATTTCTCCTCACGATAACAACACACTGTTAAACAGAGAGAACTGTAACAGACTTATATGAGTCTCCAGAATTCTCGATGTAATTCAATTTTAAAAAGAGATCCGTTTAATTTCTTCGAAGGACCGAGGACTTTGCTTTTTTTTAGATTTTCTTTGGTTTGTTTAGATATTAGGTTAATAAGCATTTCATGGCAGGTCCACACCGGGTTGCCTTATTAGACCTGCCTTGACAATAACGATATGTATTTATGAATGTGGAACAAAGAAAATGATCAACTGCGGGAAATTTTCTTGTTGCATTAGCAAATGCTTTACCTAACTAAAAACATTTTGAGCGTGGAGACCGTCAAAGAGTTCAAACTTTCGTTGGCTTATAGTTAATCCAGCTAAATTAGGAAAATTAATACTAAGACGGTACAGAGTTCGTAAGAAAATCTGTTTTTCTCGATAAAGGATAATAAAATAACAGGATAATATAAACTTGATGTGGTACTTTTTGGATCAGAAGGAATGATCGCATTGGTTAATTTCAGTTTGAAGGTCACGGAAGCATGATAAAAATTTTACTTCTCCTTACATAGACAAGCAGAGAGGTAATGAGATAAAAAGAAAATGATCAGCCCATCAAATTCTCGCAACTTACGTTAAAAAATTGTATGGAAATAAATAAGAAGAGTTTGTGTTTCAATCAGCCTTAGAAAGGACTTTTAAGTTCGAGCGTAAAAACAGATTAAAACGGTACAAAGTTTGAAATGAAGATGCTGGCACCTTAAGAGCAAACACAATTTATTTCAAAGATTTTAAAGCTAAGTTTTTCACAAAAGGCAACTGATTAGATTTCTGCCAGCTGTCATGCAGAAATTGACTTGTGGGTTTTCCGAAATCTATCTTAATCTTTTTTAATCTCAACGACCCCTCCCCCCATATACGGCAGGCTTCTCACCGAGTTATTCAACGAACCATTTTACTGTTACTCGACTAAAAACATAACTGAAATTTAAAAGTATTGAAAAACAACAACTTCCACATGAAATTACTACCCAATAGCTTTCATCTGAATCGTCACACACTAGGGTTTCACCCACAAACTTAAAAGTTAGAGCCACCTTGTATAGCATAATAAACAGTACGTTGTGAAGGTCTTAGTCAATAGCTTTCATTTGAATGGTCACGCACTAGGGTTTCATCCACAGACTTTAAAGTTAGAACCAGCTTGTACAACATAATAAACAGTACCAAATGAAAATACTGCTCGATAGCTTTCATTTGAATGGTCACACACTAGGATTTCATCCGCAGACTTAAAAGTTATAACCACCTTGTGGTAAACACGGAACAGTACCACATGAAAGTACTGCTTAATGTAACTTTCACTTGAATGGTCACATACTAGGATTTTAACTTTAGTAGACTTTCATCTTTAGAAGCAACCTTGACACAGTAGCAACGACACCGCAAGAGAGTATTGTTCAATAGCTTTCATTTTAATGGCCACACACTAGAGTTCCGTACACGTACACTGAACACAAAGATAACACTTATTTTTAAACTCGAAGGAGGTTTGACTCTGGAAGTAAAAGGGATATTTTTTAGTTTTGTCTGAGTTGAAGAGGATTTTCGTCTACCACAGGAACTCGACATAACAAACAACTTTTCAACGCCGCTTTCTTGTTTCTGAAGGGGTTTTACTATAAGGTCCTCAGGGTAAAACGAAGAAGACATTTCAGTTCTTTGTGTGTATCAGACCAAATATTCATCATTGCAGCTGGTACGATGACGTACATTGGGAATATGACAAAACATGGCATGAACATCTAAAAATATTGCCAATAAATTGTCCTTATTTATAACGGTTGTATTCAAAGTTACTGAGAGGCTTGTGGGGCCGTGTGTTCCCGAGCGGATTAGAATTTAGAAATGTTGTTTTTTGGGGGAGGAAGGAACCGGAGAACCCAACGGAAAACCCTTGGACTGAACGACGAGAACCAACAACAAATTTTAGCCACATATGACGCTGATTCCGTGGAAATACTTACCCCACAGTCGGTCTGATAACCCAGGTCTGATAATTAGTGCCAGTTCGGTTCACAATACGGGTTTTTCAACATGTATAGAAAACGGCCGAATATTTCAGTTGATTGTGTGGATAGTTTAAAAGCAAAAGAGATTAACATCTTCAGTTTTGATTATTTATCTTCTTGTTTTTTTTTTTTCGTATTTTTCTCGTGAGGGATTCACGTGCTGTTCGCACGTACGCTTGCCTTACAGGCCTGACAACATCACTGAAGTCCATACAATAACTTATCAGACTAATCAGTCATCCAACTGACGCCATTGCTAACCTCCTTTGTCAAGGGTATACTCTTAATTTAGAACAGTTTACACATTGGATTTTCATTATAGGATGACAGCTTGACTCGAGAAAGAAAAAAGAATGGAAATGTTAAACAGAAGTTTCCTATCTGTAGTGCAAACAAACGGACAGTAAAATAAACACAGGACGCCACGTAGTTAGTTTTGCGTCCGATATCCTATGCTTATCTTTGCTTCAGGCAAAGATGCCAGGTTTTAATGAAGAACACAGCACAATGAAAGTTGAATTCAAAGCGGAGTCTTCTCTAACTGAGAGATCGTTAAATGGTGATGAGGGCTGTTAAGGCGAGTCCCTTCATGTTCTTAACAGTTACTTGCTCGCCGTGAACTAGAGAAGCTTGGTTTTAATCGTGAATAGGCAAGAAAATCTGGAAAAAGGCAAGACGAAGATCCTGCGGATTTTCGATGGCTGTTCAGTAAGCAACTGACTAAATATTTCGTTAAACCTTTCCTTTCCTGCCTAAAATTAGGAAGGAAATGAATCCGTTTACAGTTATTCCTAGAAAACTAAAGATAACGTTCTCGGCTCTAAATTCATTCCGGTGTTTTGTTTCCTGATCAGGTGTTATTTGAAAGTGCCTTGCCATTCATCTCCTACACTTATTGAAAGAGGATCCTACATCGTGAGATTGCACAGCGCAACTGTAATATCATTGCTACGCCATAAGCAAACTTTTGGATTCCGTTCTTTTCTAATCTCGGTATCCATTTAAATGCATTCTCGATTTTTTTTAACTTTCCTGCTGCGGTTTCGAACTTTCAACCATCAACCATGGACCAGCTAACATACAAAACAAATGCAATCCGTGTATCTATAAGATCCTATAAAATTATATATAAACATTGCCAGGTGCGAGTTCCCACATAAAATAAAGCTAAGTCTCAGTTGTGTCTGTGCTTTGTGCGTGTCAGGAAGTGTCAGCAAATGAACCCTTCGAATCGGCTCTAAGGAGCCAAGAAGCTCATATGCTTGTCTTCTCAACGAGGTTTTACGCGGAATAAACTGTACAACGATTACATTGTAGCCCCCGTAAGTCCAAGACATTGTGTATGCTTAGCAGGTTTATCTACTTACTATCTGTGAGTCAGATTTAAAGGGGCACTTTCAAGGCGATTTTGTTGCATTTTTGGTGGAAACGGTGCTTGAAAAATGAGACTGAATATCTTCGCTCAAACAAGAAACGAAATGCACCAATTTTTGAAGGGAGAGCAAACTGTAATTATTTCTTGGCGATTTTGCCATGACAAAAAGGTAGAAGATATGAAAAACTGTGCCAGACCTCAGTCAAGTTGAGTCAAACTCTGTTGAGATCTAAGCGTCATGCGAGGATAGTTCATGATGGCGCCCTTTGCGGGAAGCGTCAATGCATAAGTATGGTTGCAATTAACAAAACTAGTCTGTAATTCTTCGTATTTCATGGATGCAAATAATTATGTCTTATGGCTTTGGACTTATCAAAGTCATATTCATGAAACTGCCTCTTTTAAATGTGACGCTTCAGTGTGTTAAGACGCGGTGATTCCGTAAATCTGTAATTACGACATAACCCGGCTCAACATCATCTTCAAGCGCTCAATTCGTCACCCGCACGAGAGGAGTCTGGGACTAGTCCATGAAAATTTCTTCAGCGGCGTACAGGAAGGAATACGTGGACTCTTCGTGATTGGTTGATACAGTCCCGCGAAATTTTTTCATCATTTTTTATGTCTTTTCTTCCACTTCTAGGAGTTTCAAATTTCATTTGTAAAACCAAAACGAACAAAATTACATAAAGAACTTATCCAAAACGTTTTATCCAAAGATTTTCATCCAGGCTTAAACGTTGCATATAGAACTATCGTGTTCAGTAAAATAAGCAACACCGTATTAAAACACTGCTCAATAGCTTTTATTTGAATGGTCACACACCATTCAATTGAAAGCTATTGAGCAGTACTTTCATGTGGTACTGTTTATTATGCTGTACAAGGTGGTTCTAGCTTTTTAGTCTGTTGATGAAACCCTAGTGTGGGACCATTCAAATGAAAGCTATTGAGCAGTACTTTCATGTGGTACTGTTTATTATGCTGTACAAGGTGGTTCTAACTTTTAAGTCTGTGGATGAAATCCTAGTGTGTGACCATTCAAATGAAAGCTATTGAGCAGTACTTTTTATTATGCTGTACAAGGTGGATCTAACTGTTAAGTCCGTGGATGATTCCTTTGTGTGTGACAAATGGTTATCACTGTAGTACTAGATATTTGTCATTTTGTCGACACTCAAACTGATAATTGCGTACATATAACGTTCCAGTGCTCTCGTTTTGCTAGGTGGTTGTTTAACGTTGCCCTATGTTTCGCGCTCACATCAAAGAGCTCGTCTAAATGAAATGAAAGATTCCACCTCTATACAACTAGCACCTCTTTACCGGTTTATCTGAAGAAAGGGAGGAAAGAAACATTGCATACTCCTCCTAATTAATCTAGGACGACATTGAATCGTGCACGAGGGCTTCGTCGCCACGTGTAGAAGATAAAATCGAACAAGCTCACATTTCTGAGGGGTGTAAGGTTTTTGTTCGTCGGTATTATGAAGGCAAAACAAAAGGAGTAGAAAACAAATAAATCAAACAATTGAGGTGAATAAAGAAGCACTTGTTAGTGAATAGTTTAATAGAGTCTTGTTCAAGTGGCTTGAATCATTGCAAAACAAATTAACTTCTGGACTTTTTAATCTCAAAGGAGCTTTGTGGAAAGTTATAAAACCTAAAGGCTTGCTGAGACGCACGTACAAAACACTTTGAAAAAGTCAGACACTTGTTCAAATTTCGAAACTGGTTGAGACGAAAGCATACGGGCTTGTGAGCAAAAAACAGTGAGATGAAATAACAATCATATTGTCAAATAATTTACAGTATTTTAGACTTTATGTCTTATTAGTTGGATGACAGCGCAGATGTTCTTTAATTGATAAGTTTTTCGGAACACAATGCCAAACAAACGGATAAATTTCCGCCAATTCATTACACGTGCTTGACTGTTATCTATACGGTTGCAAATAAAGCTACAGAAAACAGAACAATGAATTGCTCAGAGATTTGCTTCCAAGTTAATCAACTCCTCAATCATTGTTCTGTGGCGCGTGTAACTTGAAAAGAAAAAAAAAACGGTAATATATATGATAAATAGGCGATAACGATAGCAAAAACACAATTCTAACTTTCTTTATTTCGACGCAGTTGCGTTGATTGGGAGTCCAAAAGGTTTCCAAGCGCGTAAACGTTGACTACATTTTATTGTACGTAACAAAGTTTTCTTTTATAACGTCATTCTGTTTTACACTGGCCGCGTGTGACCTTTATTCGTGCACTCTATCGCGCCTATTATTCTTGTCATAACAATTTATTAACAACCTTATTTATCCTAGTTTCTTTGGTAACTAGCGAGCGAGTTCAGTGAAGACTTCTAGATTTTTTTTTTTCAACTCTTGCGCGCTTCTAGCAAACTTTTATCGTTTTGACTCTTGAAAACTGCATGATATCATTGTAAGTTAGTATTCATGAAAAACCAGCGTTGATCCACTGGTTTGATGCGCTGAAAAGTCCGTTGACTCTTGCTTTCACTATCGTGGTCTTGTTATGTTTTACCTAAAATATACTTCTCTCTTAAGGTATCTTGGTCCACCAGGGCTCATTTGTTCAAAGGGCTGATAACGCAATCACTGTCGAGTGGATAAATGTTAACAAAACATGCTTGTTAACTTGTCTGCCAGGGACGGCGGAGCCGGGGGGGCTGGGGGTGTTTTAGCCCCCCCACTTTTAAGCCAAAACAAATATTCATAATCGATCAAGAATGTTGCAAGCACATTTCAACCATCTTGCGATTTTGAACACACACAAAGAGAGATTAGACAAGCTATGTTTAGTTCTGTGGCTAATTCATTCGTTTCTCTAAACGAAAACCGTCAAAGGAACTTCGGCAAATTTGACACTGCTGACTTCAGCCATTGCAAATGACTTCAACCAATGAACTTACCTTCGCTTAAAACCAGAGAAGTACGACTTGGGACGAGTCAGGCAGAACCTTATTAGAGCTGCTACATCCCCTTTTCTCGGATTTTCCGTTAGCCCTTCACAGTTTCTCGAAACTTTTAATGTTGAAATTTGTCATATTCCATTAAGAATTTTGCGTCGTAATGTAAACACAAGCAATTTTACACCACTGATTTTTAACATTTCCCCAGCAGGCTACACACGTCGAACTTTTATCAAGTTAAAAAATCTCGGCAATATCGGATGTGAAAACTGAAAATACATGTGATTTTATACTTGATTCAGATTTATTTTTTGACGAAATATCTCGTGGAGAATGCTGAAAATAGCATTTGCTCGCGCCTTCCGCGCTCGCTTCTGTGAACATCACCTTAAAAATTATATTTTTTTAGCTCCCCCCCCCCCCCCCCCGCCACTTCAAATTACGCTCCGCAATACCAATAACATAGTGTCTATGCACACAACTGATACTAAACTATGGCTTCTCTAGCTTGAAGCAGCTCACCCTGCGAGGAATCTTCACAAAGTCGCAGAGTAGAAGCGGCTAGGAGTATAAGTGCTCCACCTGGATGGAAATGAATGAACGAACGAACGAACGAACGAACGAACGAACGAACGAACGAACGAACGAACGAACGAACGAACGAACGAACGAACGAACGAACGAACGAACGAACGAACGAACGAACGAACGAACGAACGAACGAATGAACAAACGAATGAATCGAACGAATGAATGAATGAAAAATTTATTTATACAAATTTTTATTCGTGAGTTTCTTTTTCCCATTGTAGTTTTACAACATTAAACTTTTAAACTTTTTTGTATTTTTACCTTTTTAAATTTTTAAAATCTAACAGTACCCCTAAGATAACAGTACTTTCAAGTACTGATGGGTTAATCCTGTTTAAAGATTCGTTTATTATTATTATTATTATTATTATTATTATTATTATTATTATTATTATTATTATTATTACTATTATGCGCTGAAAAGTCCGTTATTACAATATTGAAATCGTGGCAGATTTTATAAAGGAATTAGTGAAAAAATATTGAATATTGATAGTGATCGCTTTCTTATATTTCTATATAGCATATTTTGCTTTTCATTTAACGACTGTATTATAGAACCGTTTATTGTAAATAGTCTTGCGCCACAGAGAATTATCACAGAATTATCACATGTTCTCAATAAAGTTTTTTAATATCATACTATTATTATTAATAATAATAATAATAATAATAATAATAATAATGATAATAATAATAATAATATATTGTAAGTTCGTGTTCGAAACTGGCACAAAAAGAATACAAAAGGAGACATGATAACGTGGCTAGAGCAATCCATTGGGACCTGTCAGGAAAATGTGGGTTTGAACGAAAGGAGAGATGGTATGAACATGTTCCAGAGAGTGTGCTTGAAAATGAGGATTACAAACTTCTATGGGACTTCAGTGTGCGAACAGACCATGAAATTGGGGCTAGGAGGCCGGATTTGGTGATCATTGACAAGAGAGACAAGAGCTGTCAGATTATAGATGTGGCAATTCCAGAGGATAATGGGGTGAGAGAGAAGGAAGATGAAAAAGTTGAAAAGTATCAAGATCTAGCAAGAGAAGTTCGAAAAATGTGGGGTGTGAGGACAAAGGTTATTCCAGTGGTAGTGGGAGCATTGGGATCAATACCACTGAGATTAAATGACAATCTGAGAGCCATTGAGGTGGGCATTCCTGTTGGACTGATCCAGAGATGTGCATTGTTGGGGTCGGCAAGAATTCTTAGAAAAGTGCTGGAGAGGTAGAAAGAAGAGAAACAGCAAACAAGGGGTGTTTCTTGGTTTCCCTAGGCAACTTGTTGTTGCCCGGAGCCAATGATGAAACCAGCTTCAATAGCTGTGCGATTCTTAAATAATAATAATGTTTATATTGCGCATTTAAAAAGTATCGGTATGGGATGCTAGTCCCTCAAAGGTTACCCCGAGCATCTTGTTGTTCTAACAGTTCGCCGCAATCATTTATACGCCAGAGGATATGTGCAGACTTTATTACTGCTTTATTAGAATAAAGGTAAGAAAAGTTTAGTCTGCATCGGGTAAAGTGTCTCATACTACCGAAGCTCAACCTCGTTCCCAGGGCTTTTCCCTTCTTCGTGGGGGCGGTCGGGAAAAGACCACCCCACGAAGAAGGGAAAAGCCCTGGGAACGAGGTTGACCGAAGCTTAACCCGGCTTCTGTAGCGTGACTTGGAATATTTCTACTCCTCCCTGGATGGGATTGAAATACTTGCATTGTTATCCCTTATGCCTTCCGGACCTGTGGGAGGCGCGGTGGACGGACCTATGGGAGGCGCGGTAGTTAGTTACCTGAACGATCACGGCTTCGCCGCTCTTTGTCGCCGCAAAAAAAACCCCTCTGGCACCCAGGATAATGGTTGGTGCGCTGGACTCCGGAACGGGGGATCCGGGCTCGAGCCCTGTCAAGGCACTGCGTTGTGTTCTTGGGCAAGACACTTTACTCTCGTTAATTCTTGTATAAATAGTCATTTCCAATCAGTATAACAAGCGAAAAGCGTCGGTCTAAATCATTAGCACGAATTAAATCAGCGACAAAGACGACCAGTTTTATTTCTTACTGC
>OY855915.1:24623221-24663221 GCA_963693305.1 Meandrina meandrites
CTTTGAGATTGAAGGACCTTTTAAGCTTACAGTTTTGAGCAATGTGACCGAGTTAAAAAAATTAAAAGTTGTCTGTTTTCCGGGATTTTTACGAGGTTAAAATTAGCTTTAAATCGACGTTTCGACCAGTTTCACTGGTCATTCTTCGAGGTTGATGTAAAATTCAAATGTCAATATGGCGGATCGTTATTTTGCTTCCGCAAAACAGACAACTTTCAATTTTTTTAGGAAATGAGAGGTGAAAGTTTCAGGTATATGATTAGTGACAAAGTTAGTTGAAGAATGAACAAATCGGATACAACCTTAATGCATCAGTCAATTCCAGCAGTGCCCATCCCCCCCCCCCGGGCAACCCCGGGGCATTTCCTAATGTTGCCCGTCCCGGGGGTGGGGCATTTGCGTACCTCGGGTTGACCCCCGGGCATTTGACACGTGGTTTCAAAACCATGGAGTGAGTCGCGTATTCGTGATGGAGGCGTTTATAGGCCAAGACGTGGACTACGTTGCAAATTAGCTAGTCCATGAAGGACTAGAGAAACTCGTGGATGTTCATGGATGTTTTGAAAGGTATATTTTCTGAATTTTAGATATTTCTTCATTGTCAAGAAGCAACAACTTGTATTATATTCTTTTATCACCTATCGAGAGATTGAAAACAATCAACCCGGGAGCGGGGCATTTGCCCGGTTCCCTCATCCCCACCCCGGGGAATTTACCAAAGAAATGCTAATGCCCGGGGGTTAGCCCGGGGGGGGGGGGGAAGGGCACTGCTGGAATTGACTGATGCATAAAGGGACACTGTCATGGACATTCTTTGGCTTTTTTAGCAAAACAGCACCAAAATTACGACTAAGTACTTTCAACCATGCAGGAAATGCTCCTAGAACATAAAGGGAAGGATATCTAGCAAATAGTTTAAAGAAGAGGGTGACCGTAAATAGTTTTCATCAATTTTTCCAAACCACAAGGACAGAACTTGAAAAAGTCAGGCTGACTTTTTCAAGTTGAGATATAAAGCTCCCGATGGTATCACAGTGATATCACTCTATTTTTAGCTTCAGTACACTGGTATAGTAATTTTACGAAAACTTGACCACTGTTAATAGGTTTCCAATGGCGTAAACATGTTTTTGGGCTGTTGAATTTTTGAAGTTATGCTCGTGACAGTGTCCCTTTAATTACCAACTCACTGTCTTGATACGTACGAAAACTAATCAATCTCCATTTGTGAGACCACCTGACGAAAAACAGCTATTCAAATATTACCATGATATTAGGAACAATAAAAACAGCGTCCCAGAACTGTCTTTTTACAATCGCCAGGCTTCCAACAAAGCCATTTGAACCAAAACTACCCCACTTCAGTAGAAAAACTCGAAAGGACAACAAAATTATATATTCTAATATTCTATTAAAAGTTCTTCTGGCACAGACGACAGATCTTCAAACAGGTCTGGTTTGCTTTGTTCCTGAGGGCTATATCTTTGGCTTCTCTGTGCAACACTAAAACTACAAAAAATTAATGACGACCTTTTAATTAGAAATCAAACCTCCAGGGTCAATAGTGAATAGCGAAGCACAATAATCGAGGCAAGATTTAATAAACTAGTTAAATACTATTTTGCATAGTGCCTCATTTTTTTGGCGCCGCACGTCAAAACATGTCAACATTTTGATTAACTTTTCACACTATATAAACTTATCAATTACCTTCGCGCGCTCAATAAGATCTTGGTGCTTTGTTTCAAACTTTTTGAAGGTGCGGTGTGAATCCATCTTAATTAAAAAATAACATTCTTACTTTCACCACACTCAGCAGGTCAGGTCTAAAGAACAATTTTCAAGTGTGTACGAAGAAAAATGAAGATTGGCCAACGAAAGAAGTCGGATGCATCCGAACAACGGAAAACTAAGTATTTTAAAAGCGGTTACCGGTTATTGCGTTTTGCAAAGAGTATTGTTTAGGTACGTAGAGATTTGTTCCGAGAGTCGTCTTTTGTGGAAGGTGCGTTTGTTTTGTCGGAAGCAGGGGTCAGGCCCAAGAAAACACGCTGATCTTGTTAATTAAAACTACCTCTGTCTCCTTTGTTGATTACCGACTTCATTCAACTACAAATTAAATCGTCGGCTTCGGCTGACCGACAGACGAAGTGAAAGTACTTCGCATGTGAGCTTAGCCCGTACATTGTACTGTAGAGCTTTAGTTTTGGAGTTTTGACGCTCTTAAATCTCTCTTTTTAAGGCTTGTAAAAGAGTTAAATAGAGGCGGAAATGGCACTTGTTGAATGGGGAAAGAAATAAGCCTTTTTGTGTGGTCAATGAGGTTTGCGATGGGAGGATTTCAATGAATAAAGGTAAGTTCCTTTTCACTGTCTAATAACACATATCTGCCAAAGAAGGTCTACTGCAAGTTTTAACTTGCAAAATCGGCGAAAAATACGGTGGCCAATTGCCACATACGGCAGAAATTTAAGAACTCTCTATGTCCTGAAGTTGCAAAGCTAAGCTAAGCTAAGCTACCCTGCTTGTAATTAAGACCGGCCAAGAACTATAAGCTAAAGGATGAGCTTGGTTTAACAATTAAATCGGTTCGCAACACACACGACAAAACATGTTTGCTCACGTGAACAGTGACAAAAAACCTCGAAGATTATGATGTAGGAATGAAATAACATTTTATCTAAAATTTAGCTCTTACATTACCAAGTTATTGAAAAAAAATACAACACCAAAGCGTGTGTCGGCCATGTTGATGGACAGCTAGGGAAATTCAACATGGCTTCCATAAAAGACTACAAGAATTAAAGCACAATTTTCCAAATATATTATTAATTTCACTTTGATACTCTTTAGATATCACTTTTAAATTTTAGATTAATATCTAAAATTGATTTTAAAGAGAGGGAGAGAAAAAAAACATTGGTTTTGATACATTTGGCACACGCTGAGCCAGAGCAAAGCAAAGAGCTGTTAATGTTTATCGATCATGTAATACTTTACAGTCGGATAAATCAATGATCGATGTATGTCTTGAGAACGTTTTATAAGATCACCGTTACGAGATTTGCCTCTTGTTCTTTCAACAGTGAAAAACATTTTCCAAACATCGAAAATGGAAATAGATAAAATTAATTAATCAGATTGTATTGAAACAAACTCACGTGCACAATTGCCACATTTTACCTGCTGTCGGCAGGATATAAGGGTTTTATCTGCTCATTTTAATTACTTGTTAACGTTATCCCCATTTTGGGCTAGGAAAAAAACCAACCCTGCAATTTAGATTTTAGGAATTTGATAAAGTCGTTGAAGTTTTCTTCGTTTCTGTCAGTTAACTGTTTCATTATTACAGGAATCAGTTCAGTAACAAAGTGTTTTGCTCATGAATCGTACAGTTGCTTTATCATTTCAATCAAGAATAAGAGAATTAGAAGAAGGAAGAAAAAGGTAGCTACATCGGTGGTTAGACAAGAGCAGGAATTGTGATTGCATTTTATCAGGGATTTTTCAACCAAATCAATGTTAAACTAAAATAAACTAACGGACAAGCACCGAGTTTCTAAATTTTCAGTTTTATACAAGAACAGATGGTAACAAGGAAGTTGTAAATTAGTACACCTCTGAAAGGGCATGTCATCGAGGTTGTTTGGTTCTAGTTTAGTATCAACAGGATATACAATTGTTGTCCAAAGTTCAACATCAACATGACCAACATCTAAAATCTCATAAGAATTTTCTACATTTTCTATACAAACTGTCGTGACGAATTTTCAATTAGATCCTCACTTTGACAACTTACCTGCTTAAAATTTGCCATTTTTGAAAACGTAAAGATGTTAGGAATTAATAACAGCTTATTTACTATAACAACTAAAGAACTAAACACTTTAAGTACAGGTTAAAAATGACATTTCCGTTTCACAAGATCAACACTCCACGTTTATTTCACATAATTCAAGTCACATAGCAAACATTCCATTTGAAGAACACACGATCTATAGAACGCAACATTTTGTCAAAAAGCAAATGCTTTTATCAGAGAATGGAAAGGAGGAACTACAACAGAGCCGGAGGGAGAGGGGGGAGGGGTTTGAGGTGCTGGGATCTGTGTAAATTTTTAGCCTTGGTTTACCGCATTTTCTAATATCTTTTTCCTTTTTTTCGTGAGCTGTGACTAACTACCTCCAACGTAAAACATTGTTGAGTGAGAGTAAAGTGCAATATTTGTTCTCAACAAGTTAAGTGGCTGTGTTTTCTGTGGGACGTACTTTATGATATAGTGGAACTGGATGAATAAACGAACATTATTCAAGCATGCTTTTAAAAAGCTGCTTCACTAATCCGAACACTGCCAACATCTACCTATTTCCATCCTTACAGAAGTGTTAATATCCGTTGATTTCGCAACGAACAAGTTAGTAACCAAAAAATAAACTAACAACTTTGAAGTGGTGGACTTGTTTAAAAAGTACGCGAAAAATTTGCAACACAAGACAGTTATTTGGTAATTTACCAAAGTTTCTTAGAGAGATGTCAAGTCAAATGAAGTTTGTACAATTCCGTGCTTATTTCGGTAATAAGTAACTACAAGCAGTAAGTCAAATATCTGATATTTTTATTGCAGTGCCTCTTACAGTAATGGTAGGTCGAGTCGTCTGTTGCACCCTTAAAACAATACTCTCTCGATAAGTTCCATTAAACAAAATGCAAAGCATATTCCACTTTGAGACACAAAGGAGTCTCAAACCTCAAGTGGAAGCATTTATTCAGCTCAACAAAATCTCATACCAGCCAAGAGCAGTACTTTAAGTAGGATTAAAAATATTACTGATTTAACAAAAAGTAGTTTATCTTTTTCGCGGAGGCAGTAATAAATTATAGTCAATGGATGTCGTTTCTGTACCCTAATTGACGACTGCAGATCTCTATCTTTTATCAGTTACGGATCTGTCAAGCAGATACCATATAGAATGCGTCGTTAGCTTTCAATATTGATTGAAGTCAGGGACCTTATGTAATACAACAAGCATTTTATCACGTTTTTAGCCAGAAATAATTTCGGTTAAAGAAGCTTGACGCCTTTAGCAACAACAACAAAATAATTTTCCATAACTCTGTGGGAAACTGAAAATACTTCAAAGTAGTCAGCTTTTATTAAGCAGGTGCAAATATAACGAAAGTATTGAAATTAAAAATTTAAACAAGTATTTGGGAGGTTTAAGCTGTAGGATGATAAAATGAGAGCGCATCTGTAGATGGCACTAAATTAATCAGCGAACACAACGTGAACCGTGAGAAAAACTAGATGAAGTAAACAATTGTTGTCTTGTTTTGGAGGAAATCAATTATTCAAAGGCAAGTTTAAGTTATCATGGTGGAATTAATCTTTACTCGACATAAGTTCACAGTGCGTTTATGTTGATGTTACCTGTATTAACCTGAGTCGTAGATCACGAACATTAACATGAGTAAACTGATCTGTTCGTTCGGTGAATTGTTTTGCCTGTCCCATAAACAACAAATCATTTCCCTGAATCAAAACTAACAAGTTATAACAAAAGTGAAAGAAATGCATCAACGAAAACGATCCTAACATGTGATACTTGTATGCATGGTGTTATAAAAAGAATCACAAATTTCAACTTGATGGAAAAAAGCTTTGAAAAGCCGGAAGACTTCCAATATACGTTTGCAAGTGGATAGGTCCACTGATCGCCCACAAGCTGCTCTACGGAAAAAAACTAAGCTAAATGTTTCAACCGAGCATGACTTGGTCAACAATAAAAACGTTCCAAAGATGAATTTGCGGCAATGTTCTTTAAAAAAAGGAATCGGAAACACTGTATCAACTCAATTAAAATGCCTCCAATATACGTTTTCGAGTGAACACGTTCAGTGATCGCCCGTGTATTTCTCTCCGGAAAAACTAAACGGCTAAATGTGCCAAACGAACATGACCTGGCCTACAATGAAGAAGATTCTACGATGACACATTTCGACACATTCCTTAAAAAGGAATCGGAAATTGAAGGAAAATCCTTGAAGGGGCGGCATCCAATATGCATTCTCGAATGAGTATGTCCGGTACAAATTGGCCATGCACGACTCACAACTATTTCATTTTCCTAAGATGAAACATTTCATACATTATTTAAAAAAAAATGGGATCAGTCGGAAATATCAACTGAATGAAAATCCTTCAAAGGGTGGTCTTCAGTATACATCAGCGAAAGAATCACTGTGTCTCAAGCATCGCCCTTGCAACTACTTTCCGGAAGATCTAATGACTTTCCATTCCAACCACAAAATTTATGCACAACTAGCAATGGAAGAGCTTGAATTTCGTTGAATTTTGATCAGTTTTTGGATAAGTTTGAACATAAAGAGAGTTTATTTCCTTGCTGAAATCCAGTTAAACTGAATTGAAACAGTGAAGTGATTTACAAGAATAAAGGCTTTAGGTCCCTGGCTCTTGTTGCCATCGTTGCCTACTGTCAATAAAGGAATTCAGCAAACTGTTTTGCAAATGAATATTATCATACTTCGACAATCTTAATTTAACCTTTGTTTGATTCTACACCTACGTGTCTGATGTGCCAAGTCATGTACCATCACAAAAGGCATTGGTTTTGACGTGTTGTATTCAAAATAGGCCATGTTAACAAAACTGAGTAATGCTTGATCTGTAGACCTCCTTCCGTGACTGACATACGAAGACTGATTAAACGAGCTTTCTTGGACTGTTTGTCCAAATATAACTTGACAAAGAACTAGCTTAGAATTATTATGTTGCCAGTGGCTTTGACAATTTAATTGTCTTATCAACATTTGGAAAAAACGAGGAATATATTAAAGAAGTTATCCCGCACATAATTTCCCTTCTTGTTTGGCTTTGTTCCATTGGCATCTTATCGCAACGAATTACTTCCTTTCTTCAAGTGACCAAGGGAAATGATCACTTGGCGGATTTCTTAGTGATGGTAAGAAAGAGCAGCTAAAATAATTAGTTATGGAAACCTTCGCTCGTAAATACAGCTGCCTGTCAGAGATCATCATGAAAAGTTCCATTTATATTTCAAGAAACAGCTCTCCAAGTATGTACAGTTTACTTTATATCTGGTATTGGATTTAAGAATGACAATTTGCTAGCACAGTTGCCCCAAACAGTCATTTTTCTACGAGTAAATCTAAAAAGTCTTGGACAGAAGCGTGCAAAACCACACAATTAAAAATCTGATGTTGAACTCTTCACTAAAAAAAGCAAATCGAACTGAAGTTTACTGCTTTTTAGTTTACTATTTCATGTAGATTGAAAATCAGTCCTTGCAAAATCCCAATAGTGTATTTCATCCCAGTGAAACCATTCTACCAGTTTTCCACATGCAATACTGGCATAGTAAAAGACCGCTTGACTTGGGAACTTCAGCTTCGATAAGTTTCATTCCTAAACGCGCAGCGTTCTTCAAGTTCTTTTGATGCTGAAGCAGTAGTTTCTGTGTTGTATTAAAATGGTCCATTATGGTACATCAGCCCCATTTCAGAAACGCTACTGAGCTGATTTCATGCACGTACACATATATGTATCTCCACGTTCAGCCACGTCTAAATTCAAAATGGCGGCAGAACCCATGCTGTGAATAGCACACGACCAGTGTACAAACACTTTGCACCCTGGAAAAACATGTTAAGATAGAAAATGTTGGACACATGCATTGTAAGTTTAAAACCACACCAACAGAAGACACTGGGAAGACCGAACTACTCGATAAACTGACACATTATTTCAGTGCTGTATTTTAGTGCATTCAATGCCTTTGAAGGTAAGATAATATGGTTACTTGTTCATGTTTGTTCTCCGCTGCAGGTGCAAACTCAACTTGTCGAAAGGTGGTCGAGTTCTACTTACAAACTTGTCCCTGAACTGACTGACATTTTATGATAAACAGAGTAGATCTGATGGCAGTAGTTTCCCCACATGCTCGTGATAATACTCTAACCCTGTTTTCATTATAGTTGTATTATTTAAATTAACGATGATGGCCCTGTAAAATTCGTTCTTTTCTTCTAAACTTTGAATCAGTAAAGAAAATGGTGTCTTTATTTATTAAATCTTACATATTTCTTCACTGTCTTAATCGCAACGATGCATGTGTTTTCGGAATTACGTTCGACAATTTCTCCTGAACATTTTCGCAACTCGAGCACTAAAACGAAATGCTAGTGCATTAACCTTTACACTTACTCTGTGCATTACGCTCTGTTAAAAGAAAAGAAAGCATTGTTAATTCAGCGTCTTCTTTAGCTCGAATCATCAGCAACCGTTGATCAAACAGAGCCTTTGTCTGATTCAGAATAGAAACTGTATTCGTGATGCAATAAAATGGTTAATGGTAAGTGCTCGATGGTTTTAAAGCATAAATGTCGATTTTCCACTGGCGTGTGGAAATGGTTTGCATTAGTTTTACTGGGAAGTAATGGCAAAATATGCGTTAAATATGAAGGTTATTTGTCTTGTCAGGAAATAATGTGTCGTCTATGGGAATCAAACATTCGTGTTACACAAGACGCAATTAAAGCAAAACTCTTATCGAAACCAGAAACATGCTCATTACGCAGAGCATAATTTTGAAAAGAAAAGTTCAGGCCGATGTGCGAGTAAGGCTTACCATCATTGTGTTATTGATTAAACGATTAATTTTTCTTGTAGCTCTAACACTTCCTTGTTCCGGCAGAAGACAACAGGGCCATTAGAATTGCCATGTGTATCACAAGCTACCCAGTTTTAGACTCGCTTGTAAGATAGATTTTTACATAAAAAAGCGAACTATAAACCTGGGAGGAAACCAGTGGTTTGTTCAATGTATAACAAACCTACATATCTGTTTGAATCTCTAGAAGTTGCCATTTATGTCAACCTTATATTTACAGTAATTCTGTGGTTAAAAACGAAGATAGCATGGAAACTATGATGGAAAACAGAGAGAAAAATATTTCTTGTAGTATCTCCTGTAGCAATGCGTTTGATGCGTTTGTCAAAGACTCCTTTACTCTTTTCTCAAACGTTTGAAAATGCATAAAACCAAAATTATGTTTTAAGCCACTGGAAATTGAGAAGAATAGCAAGGCTTTCACAATTTTTCTTTTAACCATGGCATTCATTTAACGCATCTTAACACAAATTCGTGCGTTTAAAATCCGCAAGGAGATAACATCGATTCTTTTAAGAGGCGTAAGCTTACCACATGAAAATACAAAAATGATTTCGATTTTCTGGTGTTATGCAAACATAAATTCTAATCCTTTTCTGCATCACAACCGACTGGAAATACATTCTGTGTTTGTTACAAAAGGTTGTCAGACAGTGTATGCATGTATTACCTTTCGTGGATTTCAGTGCAGGTTAGATTAGTCATTTTATGGATTTTGTCAAGAGTATTTTCCTTTTTCGTTTGGCCATGTATGTTTACTTGTATAAAATAAATAGAAGGAAGAGTTTGCCACTACATCACAGTTGGTCATCCAAGTATTTACAATCGTTCAGACATAAACAATAGCATGAATCCTGCTGAAAAGAATACCAAAAAACGAGGATCACTGTTTTGAAAATCCAAGATTTCTCATCAGCCAGTTGTGGAACTTTATGCTGCCTACAAAGATGAACAAAATATAATTATCGAGGAATTGTTTTGTCTCCAAGAGAGCTTATGTTTCGAACGATCACCGTTCGAAATATGAACGATCCGATCAGTAGGGATGTCTTTTGTTTTTGTGTTTTGTTCGCCTTCCCCGCGCATCTTCCCATCGGTATCAAGCAAATCCAAACCGGTATGGCCGGGCTAAATTTGTTTTTTAAGATACCTTAAGACTTTACCAATTGGTAAATGTAATGGAGTGAGTCAAATTTTGTGGAAGAACCTTTTGCCCTCGAGTCATACCCAGACATGTTTGTGGTTAGCAGACTCTTAGCAAGTCCACCACAATGGCATTAGCTGCTTTTATCTACGTATACAGTAATATCGGAAATGGCTTCACCGCAACATAAAAACTGCCCGAACCCACCGTTTCACTGGAAAACATCTGTTCAAGATAATCATTTTTGAGCGAGCGCCGCCCAAACTCTGAGTTTTGTTCATCGGCAGTCAGGTAATTTTTTGTTGCTTCGTTTCCGTTAGCTACATGTCGAAGAACCGCCATGTTTATTCAGCAAAAACGAAGATTTATTTAAGCTTAACTGGCAATTTTAAGTATCATTTATTCGACAATAACTATAACTGTAGCCTAAAGAACATTATCTAAGTGTTTCTAGTCTATAAAAACAAAATCCGCCCTGAAAAGGTATCTTCCCTCCCATCGATTTAGGCTATAAACATTTTGTCTGCTCGATTTTGGGTAATGAAGGAATCACTCCTCGTTGTGACGGGCAGCCATTACTAGAACAAAGAACGTTATTGTCTGCAAAAACAAAATCGGTCCTTTAACGGTGAGCATGCATGCTTCTTTTCCTGATATCAGTTAAAGCTATATTAAACAACTCGTCACCATTCTATTGCTCGATTTTAATGATTTAAGGCAAGCATCATTTTTCGTTGTAAGATGGCTGCTAAGTTAGTCAATCAAGAATGTTCTTTGATTTATGTTTAACTAAAAATTTCAGTGTTCAGTGTGTTAACGAAAGAACTGATTCGAACGGATATTGCACATTGTTCTTCAGTAGAATCACTGATGATCTGAGAATATGAAAAGGTGACATAAATTCAGTATAGCAAAGATTTGTCAACCTGCAAGAAATGAAATTTTGATCGGTAAAGCTACTAAGATAGCAACGGGCCAAACGAGCTCGTACAGTTTATATTCGTTTGTTTGCTGTACAAGATTGAAGCATATGAAAGAAAATGCAAATGATTCACCTTAAACGGAAGGTATTACAGGTAAAGAAGATTAAAAAGAGCAAAAATGTTGAAGGTCTTCAAGATTACCAGTATTAGAGTAAGGGTGCTCGAAAAGATAGCACAGAGCAAGTTAGAGTTTACAACAACATCAACGTTTAGTTGTACTGCAATATTAAAAGACATGGTTACGAGAACACAAGAATAAAACGAGAAATGAAGCGATATTCTTGATTTTGTAAAAATAAATAATAATCAATGGCTCAGTGAACAACATGTAAAGAAGACATGGTTGGAAATGATTAAGGTATCACCAGATTAAAGCAGAAGCCTCGAAAATATAAAGTATTTCTTTTAAAAACTGTGTAAGCGACTTGTGGGTGAATTTGTCTGAATGGCAGAAGTGCTGCCAAGATGATACATATCAAAAGTGAAACCCACATCGCCAATATGCTGAGACACTCCACGTCAATGCACATCAATTGAATCACGCGCGCGTAATCGCAACGTTGCAGGTTCTTTAAAAAACGAAAGAAGTTGTCAGCAAAAGTGATTTATTGTAAAGATTCATGCATCGAAAATCCAGTCGTCGCCAGGTTGTCACCTTAAGCTTCTTCACCTGAAAGGTAATTTCTTGGAGAAGCTGGTGCAAACGACAAGACAAGGCTTTGTTTAATATTGATCACCGACTCAAGTCGAAAGACGTAAATTTGAAAAAAAAAATGTCACCAATTTGACAAAGAAACTTAAAATAGCCCCACATAGCCACACGTACAAGGAGCTGAACCACATGTGACAGAAGAGAAAAAAAAAACCAGTATTGTTAAGAATAAGTAGGTGTCTGTCGCGGCTGAGATTAAAAGCAAATCTCAGTAATTGTATTTAAAATATCAAGGAAAGATAAAGTACTTTTGAGGTTAACTTGTTCACTTAAATAGCCTGAAGCCAAAAGCTGATATAGAATATAAAGATTTTACCAGCATCAAATATGTGGGAGTATTACAGGACTGAAATATTCGTCGACAAGTGAGCCGTTTTTGATAAGAAAATTCCTTCCTATTTAATCTCAATATAAGAATGGTAACAGCAGCATTTTGCCTTTTAAGAATTACTAGAAGAGAACTATATGAAAAGGTTATGAACCGGCGTTCGTTTACCATGTGGAAATTAAAAAGGCCTAGCGGATTAATTCGTTCGCAGAAATGGCATTCTGCGTCTCGAATGTTTGAGCAAAGTTCAAAGATTGAAGTAGGTTGATCAAATCTTCGAGAAAAGTTTATTGAGTAATGCCAATTCGAAGAAACTTGTCCTGACTATTTTTGCCATATAAACAAAGTGACCACTATTGAAAATTATAAATACACTATAACCTTATTGCATTGCTTACTGTTGAAAACTGCCCGCCTTAAAAATCAGTTTTGCAGATTTAAATTGCATTTACTTGAAAAAAAACTTCCAAATGTACCGAAAGTACATGTATTTCTGTGTAAATGAATCAAGCTTTGGACATTTCAAAGCTTCCTCAGCAGGAATGATATAAAGAATACAATATACTGTTTTTAAAGTTTGGTGAATCGCCAAAAACAGCATTTACTGGCACTGAAGAAGCATCGGCAAAATTACCAAGTTGAGAGTAAACTCTGGTGTGTTTGAACAATGCTGAACGTTTACTTGTTTCTAACTGTGTTTACAATTTTACTGCTGCAAGAAACAGGTTAATCGGCATTAAAATTTCCCTTTTGTACACCTAAGCGCCGAAACAAAAGTAAGTAACATGACTTGAAGCATAGTTTTACAAACATTTTTACGTCTGCAGTTTGCTTACTAGTTAGCTGTGGGATCTTGAAATGGAAAACTATGATATCCGTAAAAGAGTAAGATTTACTTTTAACTGATTTTAAGATAACAGTACTGTGCATCTTGTGAAAGAAACGTCCATTTCAGATCAGTTCTTCTGAGCATAAAGAATGTGTCCAAAACATCACTATCTTTCCTGTATTTGCAATAAAGAGTGGCTAGCAAATCATGCAAACACACTGATGTAAATTGGGTTAAATTCAATAGAGAACGCTATCGTCTCACTGAAGGCTCAGTTCACTGTATACAACAATTGTATGTTTGCACACATTCATCGCACTATTAAATACTGTTTTAGTTATTATTTTTAGGTTATATCTGTGAAAAAAAGAAAAGAATACACTACAACCGTTTTTTTTGCAATGGTAACGACAAAGCCATGTTCTTGTTGGATGATTGTGTTAAACTGATCGAAAATAAATGAATTAAAACATTCGGTAAGTTTGAGGTTGATCTTGTGTTGATTAAACGGATTTATTACAGTAAAACTTTTAGCAATACAATGCCAGAAAATGACAAATTGAGACTTAAATCAATGTTTAATGTTAAAAATTGAAGTAAACACTTATTTGCGTAGTCTGACATTCTAGGAAAACGTTACTCAAGAATTCATCAAGCAACAAATTGGCCATTTTTGCAAAAGCAGATTAACGACGATCTCTCACCACTGAAATAAACTGTTTATGCATGTCTAACCTGGATAAATGTGATATTTGTACAACACTTTACCGACAACCAGAAACGAAACATTGAGAATCAGAGGGAGTTTAAGGGTGCACACCGAAAGGTTAGCAACAAAAGGGGCGTTGCTAAACAACAGGCTTAAACTGTCCGTTACAACTAGGTATCTGTGTTTTAGAGGCAAAGCTTGTTCTCTAGGGAACAAATTAACTGTTGGTGATAAAAAGATGTCCGTATTATAGAATTAGAGACCAAGTAAACAGCGTGTATTTATAAGAAGTTAACTGGCCGTTAGGTGTGTAGTTTTTATTTTAGAGGTATATGAATGCCGGTCTCTATAGAAATCATCTGTTACAAACTTTTGTCTGTGCGTGAACTGTCTTTAGTAACAGAGCTCTAAATTCTAGAAGTACAGAGTTTCATGAATTTCCTAAGATCAATTGAACTGTCTGTTATAAGGATGACTTTGTGTAGTACATTTCATTTGGTAAGCTGCGTAGTGAAGGGTTCATGACTTTTGTGTGCGTTTCTCTATGACCAAGTGCACTACATGTCCACAGTAACAAAGTGTCTAAATTAAAGTGGTCGAGTTTAAATGAATTTAGGTCTCATACAGATCCTTGCCATTTATCTAAGATTATTCAGAACAACAAAGATCCCCATAATCCAAACGTTTATGCTTCTGTATGAGTGTGTCTTTTTAAAACTGGGCTTTTATGAAAAACAGAAGTGGTCTTTTCTCAGATTATTGTGGTTGTACGCTAGACAAGAATATTGGGTGAAAAAAGTGTCCTTCGAAACATTTAAGTGCAACCTGCCATTAATTTAACTCCTATGGCTTCGAAAATAACAATGTGTGTATTCACAAGAAAAATAAGGAAATTAATAAAGCGCTAAAATTATTAAAAACAGTTATTTTAGATGAAACGATTAGCACTATATATAAATCTAATGATGTTAAAGGGGAACCTTCGGTTTTGCAACCATGGGAGGCCAAGATTTGAAATGAAAGACACAACAAGGAAATGAGCTATCCAGTGATGAAAGCCGCTCACACGAAAAGAGATTTAGAGAGACTTTACAGAATAACCGAAAAATTACTAAGATAAGATAGGTGTGCCTTTTTATGAACTTTTTCAGGAAATGCATTAGGATATTAATATAATTTTACGATAGAACACTGGCAGGCGGCGGAAAGTTACACAAAACAAGTTTTTAATAATAAGAAGCTCTTTAAGAACATATCAGATTTGTACGAGGTGGGGCGATATAACTACTTCTTATAACTTCTTTTACAAATGTCACACCCACCGAACTGCGATCATAAAGGATTCTATATAGTGACGGGCAATTTGAAAACGAAATCTATCGATGCGAAGTTCTATTGTAATTAAGGTAAAATAGCTTTTTTATTGAACGAAATGTAGACTTACTGTGTTTATGACAAAGACAATAAAGACACCCTCCTTGATTAACAATTACAATGTCAGCCAGGTCTGAGTTTTTGGGTAACTAATGTTTACTTCTAGAATAAGCTAACGAAATGAACTAAATCCGTTGAAAAGTTGTTGCTTTTAATTAAGCGAACGAAATAGTTACCTGTCACTTCGACAAGTAACATTGAGTGTATATACAATAAACATGGTACTTTATTTAATTAAACCAAACAAACGTTTATTGCGTCCATGTTTTGCCAGCCGGGGTATATTAAAAAAAAACTCAGAACAAAAAGCCTAGTTTTATAATTAGCAAGTCGACTAAAGCAGTTATTTCAAAGCTTGGCATACTTTAATAAATCTCGTCATTTTTAGACTCGCATAAAACCATTAAGGTTCTCACTGTTGCAAACGGGGCTAATAGCCGACTACGCCCTTCACATAGCCTGGTCAGAACAAAAGGAATATTAAAATTTCAGTTGGCAACAACAAACTTTGTTATGCATAAATAGTTTCTTTCCTTCTTTAATTTTAACTTTAACAATTAAATATCAGCGGAAACACGAGTCATTTGAAAAGGAGCTCTTTACTTTTCTTCATCGACGACGAAAACAATATCAGCTTTTGTGTAATGTGTACAATACAAGAAGCATTTAGCAGAAATTAAAAAAAAAACACGTAGTTTAGAGGTACTCATGAATGAATTCTTGTCGGCTTAGAGTGACTATAACATGAACAACCATGGCAACTTTCAATGAGGCACACGAATATATATTAAAAAAAGAAGAAATTTTTGAAAAGAGAATTCATAGCTTTCTTAATTTTCTGTTAATATTACATTCTGGAGCCGTTCCGCGTTACTGACGTACATTAAATTCCTTTTCGACAATATTGAGAGCTGATTTTAAACAAAAAACTTGCCCCAAAACGGTTGACTTCAAAACGCTAGTAGTGAAAGATGGAAACACGCACATGGGGTTGTAGATCCAACGATTTGTCACTTAGAAAATGCACTGCCTCTATCTTTAAACTGCACTGAGAAACATTTTTGACTCCTCATAAGGACTATTCAAGGGCAAGGTCGTTGGTAAGTGCTATTAAAAAAATAGCAATGTGATGTTATCTTTAAACTAAAGCAACGAAGTAATTTTTCGCGCGAAGTAAACTGAAAGCAATTTAGACTGTTATTATAGGACAAAAAAGCAGGGACGTCGAACGGGCATCTGCACCAGACAACAACTCGGTACCAGACCGGGATTCCAGCAGAGAAAATTCAAAATACTGTCGTGGAGTCTTTCAGTTAAAAAAAGCTCGTATATTGTTGTTAGGTATGCTCGGTATTTGGTTCGCAAGCGTTTAAATTTGAATATTACAACCGCATTCAAGTAAGGCTCAAATACCAGGGGCGAAATGTAATACTCTTAATTTAACAAGGAAATATTCATATCTCCTATTTTATTCAGTAGCTGATTCCTTCGTTCTCAGGAGAAAATGGACACAAACCCGTTGATAACAAGCCAAAGTAAAAACAAAACTTAAAAAAATCCGAAGTTAAATTGTTTGGAAGGACTGAAGTGATTTTCTCTGCTTGATGGACGACGAAACTCCAAACCAACGTTGTTTTAAAGTAAGCTCTGAATTTTTTCTTCCATTGAAAACAGGTATCATTAAGGAGATAATTGAGCCGTAAAAACACACCATGTGGTGTAATACCAAGTAAACTGAACTTTAGGTGGTAAATTCTGGTGAACTAGAACGATCGATATTTCAAATCATGATTTGAAATATGTGGCTATTTCAAAGTGCTGCATGCGCGCATAGTTTATAGTGCTATAGTGTAGCAAAGGCAGCTTGCTCTATATTTTAAACTGCATCAAGAAAAGCACTAAAGCGAATCTTTGAAGTATATCAATTGCTTTTATTGTTCACCAAATGAAAATGAACTAGCCTGAATTGAAATCACTTGTCTAGAGACAATTAAAGATAGCGTTTAGACTTACCTCTTAAGTTTAGAACTGATCGCGACGAAGGTATATTTTGAGCTTATCCTAAACTGTTTACACAACGCGCCGTTTAAATTGAACTTCAACCCGGCCTTGCAAAGGCGGTTGTTGTTTATCCTTCGCTGGATTTTTGAAGGAAAACAGGAAAACAGGTATTTCTGGTAGGGTTAACCTTATTTGCTTCCCTTCCAATCATTTGCACGTTCTCTCGCGCCGCGCCGATTATGTCAGTCTTGGGCCTCCGAGAATGGACAGTTACAGTTTTTTTATAGCATAGTACACTTTTTACTAGTAGCTTTTTTAACTAGTTCAGTAGCAACGGAGGTGCCAATAAAACAGATTCAGATATTTATAACGAATCAGCCCTATATATCACAAACAACGAATGAAGCAGAAAGCGGCGGTATATAGTACAAAGCGAGAATTAAGTCAATGCGAACTTAATGAACACGCTCATCGCAACTCTTGGTAATACAAGAATCAGGGATAGCTTTGGTGTTAATAAAAACGTTTGAAACAAACGCTTGCTTCTCTTGTGCCATGAATAACTAATACCGTCACAATGATCGGACGCGAAGCAATTTAAGTGCTAGATGGCGGATGTCCACATAGTGGACACGAAGGCGTTGAACAATGCTGGCGGCAGTTAGCTAGTAAAAGAGCTCAATTAAACAAATAAAACTGTATCGTGCTGTTAACGCCCTGTACGCTGATCCCGTGTTAACTCTAAACTACACAACAAAGTGTCAACTTTGTTTGAAAAGCGCTAGCGATTTCAATGTGAGCCACGTGTGAAATCGGGCTGTGAAATTTAAAAATTTGCAATCTGGCGACATTTGAATGGCATGCCATTCGAGCGAGGCAGATATTTCTCCGCAAGGCGGGCTGACAACTCGTGGCGTGAGATAAACACTGGATAACTAAGTGACGAGTAGTTTGGTGAATATATGTTATAACGGTGCTGTTACCAGCCGTGAAATTCTTGTAGAAGCTGTGAAAAGGTGGAGCTCACACAGAGACCCCACTGGGGCATCGCTGGACACCCGCCGTGTAGCTACACAAGAGGACAGCGTGCACCACAAAACGTCTCGTTGTTAATTCATGAAATTCTTTTCAGTGAATGACATTTGAAGAATTTGAATTCAAACAGGTAGAAAATTGCCTAGTAAATGAACAAAGCCTTGGTTTATGAAAAGGTTTTCGCTGAGTCGCAGTCATCTGTGTCAATCACATGATGATGGCGGAAAAAATGGTCGAGATACATTTGCAGATCATTCCCGAATCATGTTGTTTTGAGTGGTTTTAAAGAGCTGGTCGTGAAACCGCTTGTACCAGTTCTGCTTTGGAAACTTGAGAGATTTCCGATTCAAATTGTTGCTTTTTAAAGAAATTTAGCTTCATCTTTTGTACTTTCAACAACACGCCATGAAGAGTGTGTGAAACACAGTCGAAGGGCTTGTAACAACACAATACGGTCCACTCTTCAAGCCGCAGGTTGCATGTTTTGTTTTGCTTTTACATAAATTTGCTACGCTAGCGCTATGAGGTAAATAAAGTGTGAAAAGGGCACAATCTGAATTCGGCTTTGTCAGTGATCTCTTTTTGTCGGCTGATACGCCAACATTTCGGCGCTTTGAAAAAAGTTCGTCAAGTGGTTACATGCGTATGAAATGACAAATACCGGATGGCAGTTAGCAAACATTAATTAGAGAGCTGGTGCGAAAAGGCAATACATAATGACAAATGCAAGAAAGGAAGTAATTTAGAAAGTAAACTAGAAATCAAAAAGCTAATTCGCTTCTGTGAGCTTAAGACAAGCCAAGCAAGCCGCTATAGAGTTATTTTGGCGATGATGCAAACAGATGCAAATAGCAACGGAGGACCACTGGGTGTTATGTAGCAAGGAAAATTGTCTGAACGAGAAGCTGGCAAGAAGCAATAAATTTGTCCAAGGCTTGATATGTTTGAAGAAAGTGTTAGGTTTAGTTCATCGAGAAGCAAAGTTCTAATAGAATTTCACAGCTATGACAAGACTTGTGCTAGGTGAACGTTTTGTTTATTCCTTTGTGAAAAGTTAAATGGCGAAGTTAAGACCTCGTGCGAATAACATGTCTTCGTTCGTTGCTGAGTTAACATGCAAAGGAGTGCCAAACTAAGGATATTGCAGAGTCCATAAATAAATTCCTATTTATAACTTGACAAATTTTCGCTTTTGTTGAAAACTGAGGAAGGAGCTAACCACAAAGACGCTGTTTGCCGGTAGGCACAATCTCGATAGGCAAAATTGGTCAAGCCTCGATGACTGCTCGTAAACTTACCACAGGAAGATATGTTTTAGCACAGAACAGCTTACACCTTTAGGCAGCTGCTATGTCAGTAAAAGAAAAGAGTTGAGTTTCGGTGAAGAAAAGCTCTTGAGAACAGGGCATAATCAAGTTAAACCGGTCACAACACACGCTACCATCGTGGTGAAGAAGGTTTTTTTTCTTCCTGTTAGGCTTTTGAATGACACACTTCTGTGCTTCAAAAGAATAAGGAAAAAGTTCATTCCGTTTTTAGTAACATTTCAAGACACTGTGATTGTCGTTTGAACGTTAGGTTGCTGGTAGCACACTTTCATTCAATTCAACCACGCCTCGTAAAACGTGCTTAATATACTTGACCATTTCCATTTTTTTAAGTTAACCAATACAAGACTTCTTGTTTCAGATCCGATGCATTCAGCCCTCGCACAAGAAACTTAGCTGTTGTCGAAGCTATTTTCAACAAACTACAACAACAAAAAAAACAGGAAAATGTGTAGTATTGCCATCACTTTACTGTACTCTATCAATAAAATCACTTTTTAAAAACCAAAAGCTCTCTGCTCTTTTTTGTCTTAACTGTTATCATTACCCTCATGCCATTTGTTCGTTCCATAATGAAGAAAGAAACCATTTTAAGTCGGCTCCTCTTGTCCAACGGCGTTCCACACCAACTACTTCGTCCGCATATTGTGACGGGCACTTTAGTAAATCACAGCTTTTAACAATGAATTTTTGTTTTTCAAGAGATTGATCCGGTTAAGGGGCTACAGCATGAGCCCTGATGAAGCTGGGCTTGAGCGATTTTTAAAATTACACCTATAGATTTTCTTTGCAAATCCGGAGCTAACTGTCTTGTTTGATAAAATCAGAGTAGCTGCCAGAATAACGCAAAGGAAACTCAAGGAAATTATCACTAAATGCGGTCCAGACAAATAGAAGAGCTGGAGCCAGATTTCTTCAAAATTTAAGCATTATTTCTCAAAAGCACGTCGAAAAGATAATTAGCAGCTCTTGTGTAATTGGCAATAATACCACATTTCTGTAAACAAACTGTTCAAAGAGACCGCCTAAAATACTTCTTCAGCAGCATTTAAACCGCCATACAATAGATGCAAAAACCCGTGCGAGTTAGCGCGCGTCATAAGTGCATTTTGCTTTGAACGCTATTTAGCAAATCAAACGTGCGTATCAAAAAGGCGACCGGAAAGAAAGTTTTTTTTTCCCTTCGAGCTATTTTCATATGTATCTTGGACTTCAAAAGCGCCCCGCTCTACTCTGCCATAAACATGCGCCTTAAAAAGTCTAAACCCACACGCTAGTATTGAGATAAACTATAAAATGTGTTTATTGTTATTCCTCTTCTCGTTTACGATTTATATACAAGATTCGAACGAAGCAGGAAATCTTATTTACATAGAATTGTACAATCTCGTTTACTTGTCGCAAGGACAGATCCATATTTGACCAATTTGAGATTTTTCGTGTGATCCACACACGGGTATAAATATGCAAGCCCTACGAATAAAATATTCCTTCCTTTGGCTACACTGGGTTATTTAAATTTGCTACAATGAATTCTTCTCGACTTTTAATATATATTACTGCGTGTGAAATTAAACGGGCTGATTTCAGCGATAAATATATCTCGTGTCCACAGAGTTTTTTGTTCTCGAATGTTGGCCGGCTATTGTAAGCCAAGTCAGTGCTCTACATTGATAAAAGTGTCAACATTAGGAACATCCATTTTATCGTTTTCGTCTTGCTTCGGCGTAAGCGCGAGTACACTGCTCAACTGAGCTAGTCTCTGGCCTTCTTGAACATCAATATTGAGCTCCATGGAAATGTCTTTAAGTTCTGGTTCCTCTTTAACACTTTGCTCGTCTGTTTTATCTGTGCTTTTCTTCACATTGTTCTGATGAGTTTTTTGGTGTTTTCTCAGATGATCGCTACGCATGAAGCGTTTGCCGCACTCGGCACACTGGAAGCGCTTCTCGCCGGTGTGTGTTCGCAAATGCCGTTGTAGCTCGTCCGATCTTGTGAAGCTCTTTCCGCAGAACAGCCAGTTACACACAAACGGTCGCTCGCCAGTATGCCATCGAAGATGCGCCTTGAGGTGCGATGTCTTTCCGTAGACCTTTCCACAACCCGGGATGTGGCAAATATGTTGCTTTCGCTTTGTAGTGTTTCCAGTTGTCGCCGCGAGCTGGCAGTTCGGACATCGACATCTTCTGCAGCGTCTTGTTCCTGTTACTTGGCTAGACAAAGGTGCAGCATTGTACGCGCTGGTCAAATGATAAGCCGCTGCAGCACCGCCTGGATTTCCGTGATAACTCATGGACGAGATGTGGCTTGTAGGCGCTACGGAGCTCAGCGCCAAACTCTGCGGAACTGCGCTCGAGATGGGGCTGCGAACAACAGTTTTATTCGGTTCCACACTCCACCAGTGAAGCCCTCCGATCTCGTTACACTCGGGTTTGAAAGCAGCCGTGCAGCCTAGCGATAAAGGAGCACTTCTCGCCGATCCAGGGCATGAGTGTACTGCGGCCATGCAAGGAGAAACTGGCCCGCGCGAAGGGCTTCCGTGTGAGACAGCGAAATTCTGATGGACATGTCCCTTTGGAGGTGCAGACAGGTAGAACTCTTGAAACGGAGAAAAGTGTGATTCGGCTGGCGGCGTTAATGGCAGCATTCGCTCTCCGGGGCAGCTCATAATTTGACTCACGCTAACTGCGTGTTGGCTCAGATCGGGAAGAACACCGCCGGCAAACTTGCCGTGACATTCGTAGTCGCGGTGGGAACCAGGCTGCCCAATTCTACTACACGTAGCCGCTAAGAGAGCCAGCGGAGATGGTTTACGATACTCCTAAAAACAAGAAATACAAACGATGAGCTGCGAGGCCACAAAAAACGCTATACCGAGTTTAATAAATTATACACACAAATCAACTTTTAGCGACTTTGATAAGCTGCTGGAAATCCTTTAAAAGATACCTACATGTGAAAATGGGAAATACTCCGGTCTTGCTAAGGCGGCTGTAGCTGCCATTTTTCGTCTGTCGAGGTGAATTTTTTTGGTTGAGCACGATTTGAGCTTTGCGCCGCTCCAATACGATGCTTCGCGTAGAACAGCCGAGACTAAATGGAACCTGCCTTCTACGCACAAAGCATTCAGCTGGTTTGAAAGCCGGTGGCGGAGAAAACAGACTAAATGTAATTAGACAAACGAAGCCGACCGCCAATGAGCGGCCAGAGGCGGAGTCTGTTTCTTATACTCCTCTCATAGCCATGTTGTTATCGTAAATAAGGTGCTATTATCATAGATGATATGGGAGGAGCGAGAGGGCGGTGAACTAATGAACAAAATCAAAAGAAGGGACATTTTATGATTGGATTTCCATGATCAAAGCCGGCCGCCGCCGAGCGCGCGCTCTCATTGGCTGTACTTTTATAAACAAGCCGCGGGACGACCCTTGAAAGCAAATCATTTCTTATATTATTGTGTGTTTCCGTTATCGCGCTATATTATTGTCAGCACCTCTAAAAGTACTGTCATCACTCGCAAAAGAGACCGCCTTTATTTAAATAAGAAAAGCTCCAGCAATACACTCGTGAAGGAGGCAAACAGCCCATTGTCCCAGTAACAAGCTATAAACAATTAACATCTCTTACACGAGGTATACTGTGGCTTTTCGCGATAAAATCGTTTGAGGTGTTAACCTTTCATCCTGCCGCGCGCTCCGACCAATTGTTTACACGACGAAAAGAAATCTCTGTCAGTCTAAAGACAGAGCGAGCACAGCGCTGTCATTTGCCGGCCATTATTTCCACGGAAACGCCAGTGTACAAACTTTTTGTTGAAGCAAGCATAAATTCGCTTTTAATGTTAGTTTTATGGGCGCAGAATGTTCTAACAAGCGTGCGTCTTGCTAATTAAGAACCCGCCTTCCAAGACCGCCTCAAGGTCCTCCTTTACTGCGCGCTAGTCAATATACCAACCAGTCATCAACATGTCGGAGTGTTCGCTTTCTCGCACAGTCTGCAACATGTCTTGGGTGATATTCTGACTGGGAACTAAAATTACACTCAGATATCCGAGCTTTGGCGCTGGCAGACTGTTTATGGGCAATTATTGATGCATCTTACTTCTCGAGACGGCGGCATCCTTTGAGATGGCGGATCAATTTCGACCAATTTCCTCGACTAACAATTAACAAGTTATTCGCACTCTTAGCGTGATTGAAGGTTGTCATCGATTTTTCACCGTCTTCAGGTGCATATTTTACTGCTATTTATTTTATTATGCAGGTTAAAGCTTCTAAAACCTGTAATTGAGACAATCGCTACCGAAAAAAAGCCTCTCTTCGCGAAATCGCGGTCGTCCAGTTTGAATATTGCACTGGCTAATGTTTGGGCTAAACAAAAGCTGTGCGCTCGCCGCTTACACAATGAAATTCCTTTTTTTTCTTGTTAGCCGATTTACTTGGCATCTCAAAACACGAAAGCTTATAAAACTATCCCGGAACATTTCTGTAAACAAGGGAAAACGCAAAACCGAGATTTTGCGCCAAAAGCTCATAACACTTTAAGCCCGACTTTCAAGGGTCGTTGATCTCTGACGATAAGATATCTCAGACCAATATATCCTTAGAGGATAATAAGATACTCGTGCAACGATTACACCATCGCTGGTGACTCTTGGGAAACGGTGAGCCAAGGAAGGAACAAAAGCGATTCATTATTGTTCTCCTGGACGAAGACCAAAGCACGAAGACTCGCGAAAGGCTTGCTTGTCTACAGAGCTTTTCCGCAGCTTAGCTTCGGAGTAACTGGACTTGTTGAGTCTTAGATAAAGTGCGTTGAAATGTTCTCAGTTCCGCTCCCAGGGCTTAGCGAGATTAAAAAGTTTCATCAACGCGGGGTTTAGCGGCGTGTTGCATTCAAATAGGCCACGGGGGTTCAGTGAAAATAAAACAAAACCAAATGAGGCAATACTACTTGCTTATCATAAACCCAAGGATTATAGTGCAAAGGCGACAGGCAGGAGCCGAAAGCGGCGGGGACCCATTTATAATTCACATTGTTTCTACTTAGCAAAACTCATAAATTTCGCCCTGAAGAGAGGGAAAAATATCCGTTGAGACAAACTTTATTGCAAATCTGTCCGTAGACAATTAGGTTTTTCACCCACAACATACCACTAATTTGGATCTTCATAAAAAGAGGGACATTTGCCATTGTTTTGGTCCTCGACGTTCGCGTAAAATCAAGTGCAAATGTCCGATTTTTGTTCTCTTGAAATTTAGTTACAGCTTGATGGGATTTTTGGCCTTGTCAACAAAGTTTAGAAGGCGAGCTGTCAGCTAAAAGAGCTTTTGAACAATACTTATGTCCAACAAAAGTCGGCTACTTCAAAGGCGCAACTTTGCATTTAAAGATCTTTCTTTATAATATATTTGCCACTAATTGAATATTTATTCTTCATGTTCCAAAATTGTCATTTCGCAAAAAGCATCTTGGAAAAACAAAGAAACATTCTCGGTTTACGAATTATCCGATTTTGCTTTCTGCTGACAAAGAAAAGAAAAGAGCGAAAACAACGGCAAACCTCAGAGACCACTCGTTCACAAAAAAATTCCCTTAAAGTAAACAACCTCTGCAATGTTTGCTTCGCAACAGTGAAGGTAGAAATTCAATTTTCGCTTTTCATTCCTTATCATGTTTTTGTATGTGTTAATTCTGTTTACTCTGTTTGCTTAGTACATGGCAAAAATCAACGGAATCACAAAGGAATAAAGTGAAGTTAAAAGGCGTATTCCTCGGCCTCGGTTAAGGGACGAACCGTTCAACGCTTCTAGATTTGGGCAGATTTTAGGTTTTCGGTTTCGACCTCAAATCACGGATGGCTTGTTCGACAAGGTTGGATAATGATCCAATAACCGACAAGATATTGAACAATTCTGCCACTTTAGCCTCGGGCAAATTATCTATTAGCGGAACATTCACAGGAAAAGAAAACTCGACAAGTTCGCATAAAAAATCAACTCCGCTCGCTCGCTCAAGAGAAACGGATTGAAAGCTGGCCAACTGTGTTCCTATTTGTTCTAGTGTAATCTCGCCGTTATCTTCACGTCGTTTTCACTTTCCACGGTTTCCGTCGTTCGGCTTTTAATCAGTTTCATCACTACGATTTTCAAGATCTTTTAAGCTGTCTTGGTGGTAGAAGGCAACGGACAAATGTCTCCGGCAAGCTAGTGACTCTTTCCACTTCAAAATGCAAACTATGTTAGCTGCCAGAGATAACGAAACTTCTAGCTTTCAAAAAAAGCATGTCCTGTATCGGTTTTACTCGGTTAAATAAACGAAAAAAATACAACCCTTATGCCACTATGGAGACTAAATTTTGTCTTAAAATTTTACTTTCGAACTGTTTAAAATTAAAACTGCGCGTAAGTTTTGTTCCATCCTTTACCTTTTTTAAAAAATAAACAGCCCGAAGGCGGGTACATTAAAACTGCGAAAGTCTCGGCAAATGTTAAATTTCTTGTGTAAACTTCCTAGTGTTAAATTCGCATATACTCTCGTGCCAAAGAAAACTGTCAGAAGCCCCAATGCGGTGAACGGCAGGAACTAAAAAAGATTTGACTGAAATCTGCCAATCTTTGTCAAGTAATTACGCCGGGAACGATATTAAAAGCAAGCCATCCTACACACACAGTGCATTTGCAATAAAGGCGGTCGCTTTTGAACTCTATTTTTATGAGCGATAAGGGTAATTCAACTTCACTTGGCACGCGCTGTGATTCGCAAAGATAAAAGCAGCCCTTGACTTGGCGCTTCAATGTCTGATTCGAGGCCCAATACTCTGTTTGGCTTGAAAACGAGCCCTATTTCCGAGCAATTACGGCCTTAACGAGTTTTCCGTTTTAAAGAATCCAGTCGTAAAAGACCAGTTCCGTCTTAAAAATAGCAAGAGTCGCTATGTCTATAGCTCAAGGCCGCGCGCGGATCCACACCGACGCTCTAGAATAAATTGTGTTAAATTGTATACTTTCCCTCCCATTTTGCCACTGTCATTAAAATGGCACCAAAGAGGCACTTGAAAAGGTAGCAAAAAAACCTTTGTTGACAATCAGTCAAGGTCGGCAGCAAAATTAAGTGAATGATTTGACGAGAGCGCCGAGACACAACTGCGTTTAAACTGAGTGAAATCAATAGACCAAAAAAAAAAAACCAACTGAAGTCGGTGTGCAACAAAACACTTGTGTTCTCGCTTTGTGGTAAAAGAAAAGACTTAATACTGTAGTGTGCTACTAGCATTTCCGTCGGTATTTGAGATAAAGTCACAATATAGCCACCAATAACAATTACAACTTCCACATTGGTCAAAAAGAGGCCATAGTAATGAACCGAATCTTTAATATGTTAAATCTTTCCAGTGAAAAAGTTTCGCTGCAAATTTACCTCTGCTCCAAGATATTATTTCTTTGGAAAGTAGAGTTTAATCTTTGATTGAACTCGAGAGAAAAAAGTGTATGTTTAAAGAAAACAAGAGGTATAGTTACTTTAAAAACTCTAAGTCTGTAGAAGTTGCGAAACTAAAACCACCAGGAAATGTCTCCCGTGTTCTCTTAGCAGTTTGTTTAGACATGTAGTTTTTATTACTGTGTGGTTGTGGGTGTGTTATCGCTCTTATAAACACGCTTGGGCGATACTGGGAATACTGACTGACCGAGCTCTGTTCGTAATACTTCAGGTTAAGCCGGATAGGGTTCATCTTTTTCATATAACATTTAGCAGTATTAAAAATTTCAATCGTGCAATTAGGACGCGATTAAGTTTGTTGATCGTTTCCTGTCACCAACAGTGGAAATTATCATCTGGGAGATAAAACCACATATTGCACTGACGCTGAAGAACAAAATATCCTTTAGGCACTAACTCAAATAACAAGCTGTGGCTTTAGGAGCAAGTATTACCAGAAGACAAGACACTGGAAATTAATTACCAGCTTTGTTGAAAAACAAGGCCCGCTCACGAGTTTTAAAGGCGTGCAATAAATCCCGTATTTGAATTAGTTATTATTTTTTATCTGTGTCGTTACAATTGGCCATTGTTTTCACATCTTGTGTTCACTGTTCTGTGCTTCAAAGGGAGCAGGATTTTTTTGTTTAATTCTTCTCAATTTTGGTTTGTTACCCTATTAAGAAGAGGACAATTACAAAGGTCCTACCCGATCATAGAATAAACAGATTGAAACCGTTGTAAAACTTATCACATTATTTCACGCAGCTTGGCTTACTGGCGACAAAACAAGGTTAGAAACTATATTTTTATGAACATCTTGCAAATATAGTGACAGTGCATACGGTTTTTACAATCTGCTTCACATGTGGGATTTCAGGATTAAGATTTCTTTTGTCAACTAATCGCTAAATTTGCGACTGCAGATTTCCGCAAATTAAGTTTAGCGAAACACATACTTTAAAAGCTATTTTTTTTCATTCAAAGCACTGAAAAAACTTGAAGCTTAAAGAAGGTAACGTTTACTTCAAGGCCGCAAACATGTGCGGTGAATTTACCAACAATAGACAAATCTACAAAGCTTTTCTAATTAATTCTAGAGGCAATTTTACTGGGTACCTTATTGGCGTATTACAAGCCATACACGCTCCTTCAATAAACAGAACGGGTACGTGTAGTGTTATATTCTATTGAACAAAATAATATTAATAAAATTGAGACACGCGCCATGCATTTTAATCATCTTGATGTTTAGAATATATCGATAAACAAAAACGATATCAAATAAACAAAACCTCTCAACGTGCCAAGGCATTTGTTCTTAATTGAAACGAAAAACCCATTTGCGCTGGGCTAGGCGAGTGCAATGTAAACGACTAAATGACTATTTAAAGGGAAACTCCACTCTTACGACAAGTTGACGTTGAATTGTTTGAAATGATGCCTAAATTCCAACTTACTTTTAAAGTTGTTTAAACATAGGTTATTAAAATGGAGTTTATTCAATTTGTTTTCGGAGCGTCTATTTTATTTGAGCTGAGAATAAACACTGTAATTTTTTAGACGAACGGAGCCTGAAAGCACTGTAAAAAATGTCCTTTTCCTCCAATTTTGAAACAAGATGGTTTGCAGTTAATTAGTTCCTGCTCTGTACTGAACGCTCTTACAACAAAATCCCCAATTCACCGCGCCCTAAGGGAGACGACAAACACCCCCGCCCCTCAAGTATGGGGCTGCCACCCTGGGGTTCTAATCACCCAAGTTATGAACTGTTATTGAGTAGAAACTACAGGTCGAGCTTTGGTCGATCTTGGTCAAAGAAACATGAAGCATTGGAATGACAATTGATGATCACCAAATTTACAACGCGTTACATTCGTTAGGATGAATTTCTATAATATAAATTCATATGTAGGGCGGATTCGATAAATGCAGAAACAGTGTGCCATAGCAGTCGGTTCAGAGGGAAAATCTACAACACCAGAAAAATATTGTCGTACAGGTTTCCACGTTCTTACCCTCCCCTCCACTATTCAATGTTGACCTACTAGCAACCTTACTCACACCAGATTGTAAAGCGACCTTCTAACATTGATGGGGGGGGGGGGGGGGGGGTGGGGGAATCCTAAAACAGTTCGGGAATGCTGTTGACCGAGTTAAAATCAAATCTCACTGTAATCAGGTGTATTTTTACAATCTTCCCAACTACTTTGGTGTGGAGTTGTAAGTTCTCTGAGATGTGATTTCTGAGATACATTCTAAGAGGTTGTGACGAAAATATCAATGCTTAAAATGGCAGAAGTTTAAAGTTCCTAAACGAAAAGCCGGGGGGCGGGGGACAGCTACCCCCTCCCTTCCCCCCCCCTAAATTCTCCTATGATATGTACATGTGTGTCGTTTATTGTGGTAGTTTGGGAGAGACTTGTCTTGCGAAGGAATGTTGTTGACGATCATAAAACTTATACGCTTTCGAAAAAAAAACTTTTTACGATCCGTTTCTACTCGTGCTAGCGAAAGCGAGAAAAATTTCTTCAAATAGTCTAACTTAGGGACTTAAAGTTTGGAAAAACTGACATTTTTAGACTGACAAAGTAAAAGAAAATGAACTAATTTGCTGTCTTATAGCTATGTCCCGATAAAGTTATTTTTACGAAATGCAAAATTACCTTAAAAAAATAGAAAATAACAATTTTCTGAGGTAGAGAAACATCAAAGAAGTAATAATGAACCAAACAGGAACAAGGATGGTCAAGATTGGAAAAGATTGAGATGGACTACGTGAGACGAACTCGCTAGTCTGGTTACTAATGTGTTTATCAAGCGATTTTCAATTGATTGTCGTAAAACCAAAACCAAAGTAATCACTCTGGCTGATGACAAAAGACACGGGCTATCCTTTGAACCAATCAAAACTCGAAGCAAATACGCGTAGCCGGCACAAAGCGCGGGAAAACGTGCGCGAGCGAGTCACGATTGGTTTTAGTTTTACTTCTGATTGGTTGAAAAAGTAACGCAAGTTTCTTAAAGCAATCACAACGTAGTAATGCAAAAACAAAGCAAAACGCAAATTACTTTCGATACTGAAGTGAAAACCGCTGTTACAAGCGAACAACGAACAGTTAACTCTCTGTGCACTCACAAACGTCAATTTTAAGTAATAAGACTGACACAGCGTCTGATGACCAAGGGACAAAGACTAATAGGGCTTAATATGTATATATTGATTAAATGCTGTTTATTACTTAAATGAATCAAATTAGGACTCAAAGTAAATCTTAACTCCCAATTGTAAATTCCACGAGTTGATAACGAGCTCACTGATTAGCATCAAAAATTGTCATTGAAGTTCTTGTGCATCAGAATCTCTCGGAAAATCGAGAGAAAACGAACTTAATTATATTTAAACAAGAAAAGTATAAACTATTTAGTTCACCTGAACACGCCAATGGAATGACCTTTCTTATAAATCAGAATCGAACTATATTTTAAGGCCAAGATAGGGAGTTGTAAAGCCAGTGAAAACATTAAAAATTTCGCAACCTGTAGCAATATATCTGATACAATTTATAATTAAGAAATTTTCTATATTGTACTTATGATACTGAAGTGTGACCTTGACCTGCACTCTCGCAATAGTGCTCGACATCTTGATGCCAATAAAAAAAACATCAACTAAAGGATATTGTCTTTTCGATGTCTTAATGTACGTTTCTTAGACAACAAAATATTTCGATAAACACTAACTTAGAAACGACAATACAAGAGAAACAAGAAAGGAATAGCAGTGTCAAGGTTGTTCCCTCGACAATCGTCTAACGAAGACTTTACTCTAAAACTCAGTACCACCACTGAGAGATTATGAGTTGCTTACGCTAGAAATGCAACACTGGAAAAAGACGGGGGGGGGAGGGGCTCAGTTTATTCAAAAAGTAAAGATTTTCAAAAGACCACCCAAAATCTGAAAAATCAGCCTTCGTTATCGGAAATGGCTCCAATTTTTCTTTTTCTAAAAATATTGCACTGTTTATTATGCTGTACAACGTGGTTCTTACTTTTAAGTCTAGTGTGTGACCATTCAAATGAAAGCTATTGAGCAGTACTTTCATGTGGTACTATTATTAGACGGTTTGTCTTTGGCATAAAAAATTCAGATCGGCTCTGCTTACATGCTGCTATTAATTGCTACTTGACACAAAAGATTGACAGAAAGCTCAATATAATTAAAAACATCATTGTTTTGTAGACAATCTATTAGATGGCATAGAACAAACAGGAAGTTTTATTCATCTACACACTGCAAAAAAAAGTTGAAAAGCTCACTTAAGTGAACCAATTCTCACTAAACTATCACTTCCTCTCTCAAAGTCCAAAACTTACTGCTTAGAATTCGCATGTGACCATATAAATGAAAGTTATTGAGCAGCTCTTTCATGTGGTACTGTTTATTAAGCTGTAAAAGGTTGTCTTAACATTTAAGTCTGTGGATGAAACCCTAGTGTGTGACCATTCAAATGAAAGCTATTGAGCAGTACTTTCATGTGGAAATGTTTATTATGCTGTAAAAGGTGGTCCTAACATTAAAGTCTGCGATGAAACCCTAGTGTGACCGTTCAAATTAACGCTATTGATCACAACTTTCATGTAGTGCTGTTTATTATGCTTTACAAGCTGCTGTTTTGTCTGTGGATGAAACCCTAGTGTGTGACCATTCAAATAAAAACTATTGAGCAGTACTTTCATGTGGTGCTGCTTTCATGCTGTACAAAAGTGCGGATGAAGTCCCGGTGTGTGACCATTCAAATGAAAGCTGACGAGAAGTAATTTCATGCTGTTATGTTTGTTTCAATATTTTGAAAAACGAAATGTGAAGTTAGCATACAAGAAGGAGCTGCACTGTTGGGAATTACCAAACGGAAAGAGTGGACAGTAATTTCTCGATTTTAATAAAATTTGTCAAAAACGAGGACGTTTACGATTTCACCAGCCCGTTTTCTGATGAAGGAATTGCCATTGAGCGAAAGAGCCGAGAACACGCCTGAAAAATGATGAACACGAGATAATCAAGAAACAATTTAAAGACTGAACTAAACTCCTTCCATTCTACACAGTTTTCTGTGAAGAGCTTTACCCTCTAAACCCTAAATAACAGAGAAATGAATCGGTCATTACTGAACTACACCGTACATGTGTGAAATTCATGTTTATCTTCTTCATTCTTACTGCAAGTGAAAACACTTATTACAACACATTTAACGGACCGAAATCTTAATGTGACAGAGAGCAGTTAAAGTTTTTAAACTTGCTTTTCTTTTCAACAATCTATTGAGCAACTTCCACTCAGCGCAAACCACGATAATTAACGAGGTTAGATCGAATGTAGTTTATGCCAGTGCTAAAATAAATTGTGCTTTGTCACAGCCGGACCACAACTTACTGCGCAGTTTGAATCCTCCTCCAGTTTTTCACTCGCTGAGACACTGCACCACAAGCGCCCCCACTCATTTCACTACAACAGATGGCAAGCAAGCTGCTTGAATACATCACACCAGCAGTTTGCGAATCACTCAGTCGCTCCTTTAGTTGTGGGACCGTTACCCTGTTGGTGCCCAGTACCGCAGCAGCTGCGTGCCGCTGCGGTTCCACAGCGGGTGAACCAAACAGCGAGGCGCGGGAAAACTGCACCACGCCAAAAAATCAACCGAAATATTTTGCTTTCGACCCAGCAGTGGGTTCTGATAAGTTCCATGCAGGATAAAATAAGTGGCATATGGCATGCAGAGCAGGCAGTTGATCTCAAGTAGATTCAACATGGTGTATGGCAGGTATAAACTCTTCTTGTAATGAAACTTTTTACAAGAAATCGAAGCTGAGATAGGCCAAACGAACACGCTTAGAATATGCTATAAGAACGCACCCATACCTTACGTTAGGGTAAGAACATCGGTATTTTTGTTCACGTGTTGCAGTCGAAAATCAATGGCAAATACATATGTGTACGGAATGAATGAACTTTTGTTCACATGTGGAACAAGCATTGTCTTCACCCGACAGAGAAGTGAAAAGATTCACTGCAATACCGTCTTGTTTTCAAACGTGAAAAAATACGTTTTCCAGGATCATTTTCAGGCTCAAAGCATCCAAAACTTAAGAATGTTCAGCCGCGGCTCCCAAATTAACGCACGTATGTAAAAGCCGGATTGTATTCGACTCGCGAATGACACATGATGCATTGTCCGTTACAAAGAATAAAGAAATTCATCAATTAGGGGAAAATTGTCTTGATGGGCCATCAAATTCTCCGAACTAACATTAAGAAAATGTATAGAAATCAGTAACGAGAATTTATTCTTCGATCTCAGGTTGAAAAATTCAGACAAAGGCAAAGTATGCGTCGAACCAAATTTCAGGAAAGACTTAAGACCTGGCCGGGCAAACGGAGGCGCAAGTAGACGCAGGTTGAAAACTTGCGTCTCCGTTTGACCACAACTTGCGTTCACTTCCGTTGACTTTCGACGACTTGCGTTCACTCTGGTCTAGACAAAATTTGCACACAAGTCAACGCAAGTTTTTCACCGTTTGGCCACCCATCGCAAGTCAACGCAAGTCTCGCTGTTTACTTCAAGTACTGAATAACAGCGACCGCTGTAGCATTTAAATGGTTTTTTTTGACAACTTTCGTGCACTTGCTAGTAGACTTGCGAGTCCACCCAACGCAAGTCTGTACGCAAGTTCAACTTGCGACTACTTGCGTCCACTTGCGTTAGCGTTTGGCCAGGGCTTAGAAAAGCGTCTTCCGGTAGCATGGACGAGGACTGATGCTATAGGAAGGAACGGGAAAAGATACCGAGGAGAGTGCAACAGAATTATGGCAAAACGATAGACAGTAGATAATTTAATATCATTGTATTGATTTGCAGTGATTTAAGCTCTTTCTACCTGCGACCACTTCAGCTGAGTTGGCATGATGCATCACGGATAATACGTAGACACGGTGGGTGGTATTTAAATCACCATGAGTGGTGCGACCCAAGGTGGTCAAATTAGAATTCTTAGAAATAAAAGTTCTAAAAAAAGACTGAAAAGTGCTTTGAAGAAGTGATCATTGTGTTCCGGGTACTGTAAACAACTTGCACTTCACTTCCGCGAAAACTCAAATCTCACCTGCGCCAGAGATTTAACAAGATTCTTCGCCCTACACGTTGAGTAAACTTGAGGAGAACGAGCTTCAAACTTGAAATGGCTCAAAAACGTGGATTTTTAAGATAAAGATGTCTCAAATGTGCTAAAACTTTCACAACAGAGAGCACGTAGGGGGTAAAAGGAAAGCCTTTATAATCATGACAGAAGCAACCTGTCGTTGATATAATTAAAAACTTTGAAGGTGACAATAATCAAACAAGAAAAAAAAAATAAACAGGCTTCAGTCACGGTTCTCTCATTAGAATTCCAATAGCATGGGTCCTTAATTCAATAAGAACAATATTTTTGTGTAAAAAGTCCTTCCACCCCTCCATTCTTATGTCGATCAACCGTTACAAAAGCTACGTCTCCAAGCTTAACAAAGACGCTAAGGCAAATATGAAAAGGACAACCGTTTAAAACACTGAATGAAGAGAGTGCTATACAAATAAGGGCGGTATTTGACTTGTGTGGCAAACGTGTTTTGAGCGTCGCGGTTCAGGATAGATGGCAGAATTTTACATCAAGGTTTAATACTACTGTTAAAAAAACATCTTTCCGAGATAAAGATCTTGCTATTAGACGCAAAGAATCCATCCAACTTTAATAAACAGGAAATACTCAGGAAAACCAGGCCACCAGGAAACACAGAAAAGACATGGCACCGTTTTTATTTCAAGCAGTGGAGTGGAAGACAGATTGGGCTGTCATGCAGGAGTTTTGGTCTGGCAGTTTTAAGGCAAGCTTTACTATAAGCAGCCGCCTAAGTTTTGTATGTCTTTAGTTTTATTAAATCAATGCTTATGAAAAATTGTTAACAACTATCAACTTAAGCTTTACAGTTTTTAAAATTAACTGCCAGTGAAAGTGGCTCAAAGAGAGAACTATCGACTACTGCTTCTAAAAAAGCTCAAGCCAACTTTGTCTTGGAAAAAGATATTTAAATCTGTTCAAATAGCCGCCAACTTTGGACATCTGTTACACCTATGTGAGCTTATTGCACCTTCTTTGTCTTGACTTTGGACAAATGCTTGCGAAACCCGCCTACTTTTCCTAAAGTTAACTTCACAACGAAACAACCTCGAGCAAGTTAAACTTACTGAGTTCTGTTCTGGAGACGAGATAAACGAGCCTTACTGAAGTCTGAAAATTATATCTCTTCATTATGCAATTGATATGAATTGATTCTAGGAGTTATCAAAGAACAGACTCTTAAAACATAGACGCATATGTTTTTTTTCCATGAGGATATTCTGAATTTTCTTTTTGTTGTGTAAAAAATCCAAGGATAAATCAAAACAGTAAAATTAGTAGACATGGGTGGGTGAATTTAAGGATTAGTCTGCCTAAGTTTTATAATGTTCGGTAACATAGCTTACAAAAATTAAATTAAAAATTAACTCTAGGCAGCTGTTCGCCCGCCTTAAAGGTTGGCAATTTCGAAACTGTTTAAGATGCTTTTGAAAGTGTAGTGGAAACTTTAAGTTTGTTTCAGTTGAAACTGAACAAGATAGAAGAAACCAGAGCAAGTACGGCAATGTTTTCAGCTTCGTTTCCAAATTTAAATAATTACAAATTATCCTTCACAGTATTTTGTATGCGCTATCGGGTTATTTTTGAGGAAACATAAGATATTACATAAGAACGCGGATTTTAACATTCAGTGGGTGATCACCTTACCTCGTTCAACCAACTTCCAATTCTCCAAGGGGAGCCTTGAAACGTGGACATAGAAACCCCGTACATGTCTGCTGTACTTGAAATGGCGATCAAAATGAATTCTACAAATCTGTTTCTTGAAATCGGTTCAGCGATATTCGCGTGTGCACCTAATATTCAGTAACAGTCTTCGTTCGTCTTTGCTCGCGTTTAAGGCAATCTCCCAGGGAGAAGTTTCACCCGCGGAGTAAAAAACGAGCGAACTACACCGGAGCGATGATTCGGTCGACTGCTGCAGCGACTGAACGACATTCATCAACACAGTGATCAATAGTTTACTTTATAGCTTCTTTTCAAAGGGCGGAGTCTACTTAAATCACAGCGTGTGATTTTACACCACATGATTGGTTCGCAATGCGGCAGTTAAACAAACTCAACACTGCACCTAAACCCTGTCAGAGTCCAAAGTTCGACATAGTAATTCTCATTACTGTCAGCCATACATTTTTTGTAATGTTAGTACTGAGAATTTCGTATTACATCAAGACTATTTCTTAGTTGATGATTTTCTAGATTCTCCTCACTTACCTACTTGACAATGTATTGGTATTGTAAGGAAAATTTCGATTTTAATCACTCTTGACAATGAAAGGGTTGCACAACTGATATCGGCAAGAGAAAGTCAAGCATCGCTATAAACAGTTCGCTGGGCTCTCAAATGTTCTTGGTATTCACATAAAAACATCCAGAAAATATCGATTCTACAATATGAGTTGTCAGTTCCTTCACACGAAAAAATGTAATTCTGACAGAATAGAACTTGGAATAGCAATGCGGAAAACGGAAACACGGTAAGACGGAAAGCAGAGAGTAAAGATTCACAGTTTTCAGTTAAATCTTCAAGAATGAAAGGAAAACGTAAAACTCCATTCTCGTTTCATGATATGACAAATCCATTTATAATATCGTTTCTTACTACAAGTTATCTGCCAAAACCTTTATATTGATCTTAAGTTCTCAGCAACATGAAATACTTGATTGAAGAATGTAATGGGGGAAAGAGATGAAGCTAATCTGTAAGATACATATTAGAAATTAAAGCGTTATCATTCTGGGAGTGAAAGTTTGTAGAAAACTTTTAGAAAACAGCCGCAACTCGTACTCCCTTAACAAAAGATTATAGGTTTATGGAGAAGGTTATCGTTGTATAAAACAGCTAGCTCATTGAGTTTCATGAATCTTTATCAGCGACGATTTTCTCAGATTAAAACTCACTCACCGCAAGTTTAATTTCGTTATCTTAATAACCAAAATGAAAGTACAGCTTCACACATACCGACCAAAATACAAAAGGTCTAGAAACAAATAATGCAAGTTCCAACGTTATTCCTTCTTCCTTCATTATTTTTCATTTCCGCGCGATAAAGTTTTAAGTCAACAAACATGTGCACCTCGGGGCAAAAATGTTTGGCCACAATGCCACGACAAAAAAAACGCCCGAAAACCGCCAAACAAGGTGTCAAAAAGGCTGATGTTTTGTTCATAAGGAAATAGATTCTGGCGCCAAGGCGGGGTGCTCCCCGTGGAGCCAGCAAAAACCGCTTAACATACAATCACAACGAGTGTCCAATGACCGCGTTTTAAAAGCGGTACGTTGAAAAAATGCCAAAGGTATCAGTGAAACGGTTTCAGTCTTCACGTCGCCTGGTCCACAGCATGAAAGCAGTAAGAACAGAGGAAATTGCGCGATAGAATCACTGTAGATTATTTTCTTTAAGATAAGATCAACCATGCAATGTATACACAGCTGAGAGGCGAAACTCGCGACCTACAAGCTATCGCAATGCAAAGAAGGTATGCCTGAAAACTTCTCGGGAGCTATCGGTAAACGTCACAAAATTAAAACCTTTTTAGGTCTATGGCCAACATGAAAATTCTCTTGACTGTTCTCATACATTTTCTATTGCTCATCTTTAGAGAATTTCGTTTTTCACCAAGGTTCTTTTCCTCAGAGATGACTAAACTGTTCCTTCCGGCGAAGACCCGCCTACTTAAATTTGTCATGAAGAGGTTGGAAGCTTCATTAAAGCGGATAGTTTTGGCGGCAAACTTTCTTGTTTTGGAACAATAACGTCGGGAAATCTCAAAGAACAACGTACACATTTTTACTACTAATGGGGTGTTCTAACTGTTATGAAAACTTACTTGTGTAAATAGACTTAATTAACGGGTACGCATTATCTATTCATGAGAAGTTTTAAGAAAGGAAACTGCTTATTTTAGAAATTATCTTTTTTGTTTCTTTGTTGATATATTGCTAGAATATTCGTTTTCGACCCGTACCTTTCGTCTTTTGCTTTGTGGATAAATGTAACGTTACATCTATAATTTGAAACCAAAGAAACACCTTGGTGAAGTTCAACACTTTCGATCCCTCAAGTGCCCAAGTTAAAACTGAAGGAAAAAATGGTTTTCAAAAATATTGAAAAAATGAAACACTATCAAATGAAAGCACTGGCCAGTAACTTTTGCATGAATGGTCTCACTCTAGGGTTTCATCCACAGGTTTCATTTGTAAACAGTTCTTATTTTAGCACGCGATCGTCCGGAAAACGTAGTGTCCCAAAACGGACGTGGCAAAATTTCGAACGGGATTTGAAAAATCGCACATCGCGCTGTGACATCTCCAAAGAAAAATAAAAGAGACAATTTTGCAGTATATAATGTCCATGGACTGCTTCGACGAATTATTACAAAACACTATCACTGTCAACGAGAAATGGGATAAGCTTTACTTTTTGCCGCATAAGGCTTATTTCCAGGCGGACAGTTTTGAGAGTATGTAGAACAATCTTAATGAAGCGATTTAAAGAAAATATATAGCTTTTCAATTTGTTAACAAATTAACAAGCAAGCAAAAGTCAGATAAGGGCGCGAGATATAGTACGGCGGCTTAGCTCGTGAATTGTGCGATTTTTGATACAAGCACCAAACTTTACAGGATTACAAGCATTCACATACTAATCAATTCTCGATATAGTGACAACGCCAATTTCCTAATTTCAGCTAGTAAACAGCAATGAAATTTTCAGCCAAGAGACACCCCCCTCCCCCCCCCCCCCCCCACCACACACACACACACACACACACACATTATACACCTTTTAGCGTCCAGTCCCCGTTCGAAAATAGAAGAAAAATGCGAAAATATAGAGGGCTGTGAACAGTCTAAATTTTGTACATGCGACTTGGTATCACTACCTGACATAAATTTAGTATTTGTCTGTAAACCAGGACGAAAAAACTTTTCACGAAATTTCATTGATTTTAGTTAATTACGGTTTCCACGGAAACTGGCGTTTTTCCGGCATGGCATTATATCTGAATAAACTTGTGTTGGTGACCACTTTTAGTGTGCCAGATTTCATGCTTGTAACAAAAAGTGCACAATTCACCTAAAATTTCGAGCTAACTCGCAGGCCTATTAACTCATTTTCCACATCCGATTAGAAATAGGTCTGCAATGCGTGTTAAATGGACAAATGTGACGACCAAGGGACAACACAGCAAAACAGATGATAGCTCAAGCTTAAAGTCAGTGGGCTGAGACAGTTTTCCCCTTTTTGGTTTTTGGTAAGGTTAAGTCTGCCTTCAAGACTTATTGGCTTTAGAAAGTGACTAAAAGTATTTCTACTCCCCCCTGGATGGAATGCTAGTCCATCACAGGGTTACCCGCAGCAGTAAATTCGCCGGTACCCATTTATACACAGGTCTGAGTGGAGAGAGACACTATGAGAGTGAATTGTCTTGTGCAAGATTAGAACACAACACAGTGACCCCAGCCAGGGCTTGAACCTGGATTGCTCAGCATGGAGTCCAGCACACTAACCATAAGGCCACCACATTACCCCCCACCCCCCCCCCCCCCCCGATGCTATGCTTTGGTTTGTGGTATTTCACATGATAATCAACACCAGGCTGTCATTAAGCAACGCAACCCATAGCACCTGTTACAGTTGGGTTCACTCAGTGTTACAGATGAAGATGTCGATTGGTGTTGCATTACACTTGTGTACTGAGCAAAATGCTACAGGTGATAAGTTCAATGTAACGGCTGCTTAAAAAATTGATGACAGCCCTGAACACCGGCCACAAGACTCATAACAATACTGAAATGTTTTGTGTGAAAGCTTGTGAAGGAAGAGCTTAAATGTACTCTAGGGTCATTTTAAAAGAATACACAAAAATCAACAAATAGAAGCCAGAAAACAAACAAATTATGGTGCAGAAGTGATAGGCAGATAAATATTTATAACTAAAAGTCATAAATGCTGAAATTATGTTTCATTACTAAGTGAGTTATACTGTACATATTGGGCTGGGTTGTTATCCAACAAGGTTCTGAAAGCAACCAACCTAAATTATCTTATAAAGCAATACTTGCATGCATGAATATTATTGTATCTAATAAG
>OY855915.1:24665721-24690721 GCA_963693305.1 Meandrina meandrites
CGCGAAAATATGCTGGACAGCTAGCGAGAAAATTTGGCGGGAACTTTGTTTTCATCGAATTAAAATGTCTTCAAGAGCTGCAAAGAAAAAGACTCTTTTGCTCCTTATTATGATGATGGAGGACGAAGAATTGCCTATTTCTTATGAACGAAAAATGTGGGCTCGACAGTGGCTTTTACGAAGGGAACAAAGAGAAGCATTTCACACGCTGTTTCAAGTATTGCCAACAGTTTGTTCAATCTGTTCACTCTCGGGCGTCGCCATCTTGAAACACCAACGTGCAGAATTGTGGGAGCTTAAAATGCTGATCAGCGATTGGTTTATTTTTAAAGGTCGCCACACACGAGGGGACTGGTCGCAGGGACCGGTCGCAGGGACTGGTCCCTGCGACCAAGTCCCATCGTGTGAACAGGCCAATTTTCGTCAAAAATCCGGTCGCAGGGACTGAATTTTGGTCCCCGAAATCGGTCCCAAGAATTCAAACTGGTTTGAATTCGTGGGACCAGTCGCAGGGACTGGTCCCCGCAATATTTTGCTTGGTCCCTCGTGTGAACAGGGTCGTGGGACTGGTCCCTGCGACCAATTAAAAATCAACCAATCGCTGATCAGCATTTTGAGCTCCCACAATTCTGCACGTTCGTGTTTGAAGATGGCGATGCCTGAACAGAGTAGTGAACAGATTGAACAGAATACTACTGAACAGACTGTTGGCATTAATATTGAAGATTGGAGCGTCACCAGTACACAAATGGTAATTGATTCTTCGTTCATAAGAAACCGGCAATTCTTCGTCTTTCATCATCATCAGGAGCAACAGAGACTTTTTCTTCGCAGCTCTCGAAGCCATTTTTACTCGATGAAAACAAAATTCCCGCCAAATTTTCTCGCTAGCTGTCGCTAGCGTGTTTTTGCGCCATTTCATGAAGAGAATGCGTGACATCCGGTTTATGTTATGCAAATTTGATCGGATGTTTTTTTCAGCTAGCCTGGAGAATACTATACTTTTGCAGTGTTTGATGAAATGATGCAATTTATTCATTTATTTTTTTTCAGGTATAAAAACACCGAAAGGGAACCCGATATTATAAAATACGAGCGGATATTTTCGAACATTGTCAACATTCCATGTTTTTAAAACACGCTCAGATATGAACAATAATAGGAATAATAATAATAATTTTCCATCTCCACAAGGTGATTATCTTGTTTTATATATTGAAAACGCCATAAAGGTCGCCACACACGAGGGGATTGGTCGCAGGGACCGATCCCTGCGACCGGTCCCTGCGACCAAGTCCCATCGTGTGAACAGGCCAATTTTCGTCAAAAATCCGGTTGCAGGGACTGAATTTTGGTCCCCGAAATCGGTCCCAAGAATTCAAACTGGTTTGAATTCGTGGGACCAGTCGCAGGGACTGGTCCCCGCAATATTTTGCTTGGTCCCTCGTGTGAACAGGTTCGTGGGACTGGTCCCTGCGACCAATTAAAAATGAACCAATCGCTGATCAACATTTTAAGCTCCCACAATTCTGCACGTTCGTGTTTGAAGATGGCGATGCCTGAACAGAGTAGTGAACAGATTGAACAGAATACTAGTGAACAGACTGTTGGCATTAATATTGAAGATTGGAGCGTCACCATTACACGAATGGTAATTGATTCTTCGTTCATTAAACCGGCAATTCTTCGTCTTGCATCATCATCAGGAGCAACAGAGTCTTTTTCTTCACAACTCTCGAAGCCATTTTTACTCGATGAAAACAGAGTTCCCGCCAAATTTTCTCGCTAGCTGTCGTTAGCATTTTTTCGCGCCATTTCATAAAAAGAATGCGTGACATCCGGTTTATGTTATGCAAATTTGATCGGATATTTTTTTCACCTAGCATACTTTACTTTTGCAGTTTTTGATGAAATGATGCAATTTATCTTTTTTTTCAGGCATAAAAACGCCGAAAGGAAACCTGATATCAATATTATAAAATAGGAGCGGATTTCGAACAATGTCAACATTCCATGTTTTTAAAACAATTGCTGAACACAGTCCAGTAAGCACGCTCAGATATGAACAATAATAGGAATAATAATATCAATAATTTTCCATCTCCACAAGGTGATTATCTTGTTTTATATATTGAAAACGTCATAAATACTGCTATCTTACTGCGAAACAGGTCCCAGCGTGTGAACCCTTCAAGGGACCGGTCCCCGCGACTCATTCCATCGTGTAAACTCTACAGGGGACCAGTCCCTGCGACCGGTCCCTGCGACTGGTCCCCTCGTGTGTGGCGACCTTAAATACTGCCATCTTGCTGCGAAACAGGTCCCAGCGTGTGAACCCTTCAAGGGACTGGTCCCCGCGACTCATTCCATCGTGCAAACTCTACAGGGGACCAGTCCCTGCGACCGGTCCCTGCGACCAGTCCCTGCGACTGGTCCCCTCGTGTGTGGCGACCTTAATTGGTCGCAGGGACCAGTCCCACGAACCTGTTCACACGAGGGACCAAGCAAAATATTGCGGGGACCAGTCCCTGCGACTGGTCCCACGAATTCAAACCAGTTTGAATTCTTGGGACCGATTTCGGGGACCAAAATTCAGTCCCTGCGACCGGATTTTTGACGAAAATTGGCCTGTTCACACGATGGGACTTGGTCGCAGGGACCGGTCCCTGCGACCAGTCCCCTCGTGTGTGCCGACCTTTAGCTTTCACTGTGCTTTCAGGAAGAAGAAAACCTGTTTAAAATGTAATATGGTCATGTATCGAAAACCTAGGCTGCTATTTTTTCTATGTAAAAGATTTTCAGAGTAGGTAAGAAACGATTTTGAAACAAATTTGCATGGCATCGAACTTGACCATCTGGAAACGTAATTTCACTAACAACCCCCCTCCTCTCCGGAATTTCCTGGGCCTTTGACCCCCCCACCCCTCTGGAATTTCCAATTCCCTCCGTGGTGGGGGTATGGATATTTTCTGGAACCACACATTTTATATTTCATCGTCTGCAATCCTGAAAGAGACCTTCGAGGCTAAAAATACTGGCTTTTTTGCCTGGAACACCCTAAGTGAGACCAAAATCTGAAATTTACACCCCTAAGCAAGACAACGAGCATCCCTGCCCCTGGGGGGGGGGGGGGGGGGAGATGCACACAAGAATGGGGATGATGTGACCTCCCTGTTCCCCACTGACGACTTCACATTTTCAAGCTCAAAATATACAATAATACCAAATGATCCTTATGCAAATATAAACGTCTGAATATTTGTTTCCTGGTACATCAAATATATTACAAGCCAAGATTTCTAAACATGTATAAATATTTATAGCTAGAAACTCGGGTTTCTGTTCAAGGCTCATAGCAGTTGTACTTCAGACATAAATTTCCCAGATAAAATTGTGTTTGTGAACTTTGCCCTATGTACGTATAAGCATGATAAAGGTAAAGTGTAATGCATTCTCGATTAAATCATTTTTTACGCGGGCCTTTTGAGCCTTACCTTAAACAGAATTCCTCTCGTTGTTCGTCCGGAATTGAGTCGTTAAAAAGGCTTGTAGATTGTCCACATTTTGGATAACATAACAAGGGCGAGAAATTCAAACGAGCTAGACGTTTCTTCCGGCAAAATTCACAAAAAAGCGAACAAAACTAGCAGCGAGCGCACGAGCAAAGAGTGAAATCGACTTCAAGTCACGCGCGCTCGGTAGCTCCATCTCTTGAACCAATCAAAAAGCGAGGCGGGGAAACTGTCATATCAAACGACCGAGGATTTCCCGAGAGCTTCCGAGGATTCCATCCTTCGGGCTTGTCACACAACGCACCACAGGCGTTGTGTTTCTCAAAATTCAAAATTGAAATTCAAGCTCGCGCTTCTAAAACAGCCTGTTTACCGCCATCTACTTTTCTTCGCCCGTCAAACGCGCAAGAAGCACAAGAGAAATATTTTTCCTCCCACGCTGGTACAGCGAGCAAATGAAAATAGAGGTTCCAGAGAGGTAGTGTCTTTGGTTGTGGAGGGGGATTTCAGATGGGAGGAAGGGGGGGGGGGGGGGGGGGGTTGAGCAAGAAACGTGGAAAGGCTCAGTTGGTCAACTACAAATCAACAAGATCTCTTTCTGTAATTTTGCTTGTTTGTTTTATTTCTGCGTTTTAAAAATCTATCTTGAGTTTGACACGGGCGTTTTCAGCTTCCATTGCAACACGCACTAGCGAGATGCGATGGATTCACATTTTCATATCAAAACTAAAAGAGCAATTTCTTCTTAACTTATTGCATAAAACTCTGCCTAAATGTTTTTTTTTAGGGAATCGCACAAGGTATTGTTTTGAGAATTTTAAAGTAACCCAGCTGGGAAAAGCTTGAAAGCGTAAATCCGCGTCGTAAAATTTCACCGACAAAATGCAACGGGCCCGAGAACGAGGCAGCATTACAGGTACGTATTTAGCACGTGTAAAATAATTTGAATTGTTAAAACAAGGGCGATGTTTCTAGCGGCTGATAGTTATCGAAAGTCGATAGAAACAGACAGCGAGCCGTCTAATTGTTTTAGCATAACCCAGAGATCGATCTATTCAACAAAATTGAATATGTTTATCTATAGTTTTGGTTTGTGATTCCGGAAATTTTATTTGCGCACGCTCGCAAGGTAGCCTATTGAAAATTGAAAATTAGACCGTACCTGTGTAGCCAATCAGATTGCGAGTTTGCTCAATAGTCGGCCACTGGGTTATGCTAGAAAATGACATCGTCGGCTTTTAAATTTTCGTGCCAGAACTGCTACCAGTCAAGGTCATCTACTTCTGTATGGTAACCAGTCGTATCGTTTACAAGTCGTTTTACTAACAGCCTGTTCGCTAACGGCTCATACCATAAAATGGATTGAAAACCCTGAATATTTCTCGTTCTTTAAGCGTGAGCAAAGAGAGACTACATTAGTGAATTGGCCGTTGGTGAAACGACTCGTAGACCAAGCCACCGCAAACCTTCTGGATGCTTCCACTAAGAATTGAAGAGTAATAACAAAGATGTGTTTCTAGTTCTCCTGAAAGTCTGCAGTTCTAATGTTGACAATGTTCGTTAAATATATTTATCATTTGACTTTCTTCTTGTCTGTTAAACCAGCGCCGGCATTAAACTTGAAGAAGATAATGTCGCCGTCGTTGACTACGTAGTTTTTGCCTTCTTGTCTGTATTTTCCTGCAGCCTGCGAGAGAAAGCGCATAATAAACACAATCAGTCAGACGAAAAGAAGAGGCGGGGGTGCGGAGGGGGGAGATTGGTCCTTTCTTGACGAGTTGAAAAAGGGTAAAGGGCTGGGTGATTTTGGGCCCTTTTGTTGCTCCTATAGGGGGAGGGGGCTGTTCTAGCTTCGTCACCCACTTATACTCTAGCGAAAGGCACTGTAAAAGATACGTGCTTTGTCCGAAAACAGATCAAAAGATTTTCTTAGGTCACACTGGGGCTTCTCAATCTATAGTACAAGCAGTATATGACAACCTCTTTAAGACTTTTTCCCAAAATCTTTTACCTTGACTGCTGCCTCTGAGCCAAGCTCCTTGAAATCGTCAAATTTCATCACTTCCGCCATTATAAACCCTTTCTCAAAGTCAGTGTGAATTTTGCCAGCCGCTTGAGGGGCTTTAGTTCCTTTCTGTGGAAGACAAACAGTTCAAAGTAAATTGAAAAATATTTGATTTTAGACTCATTTTTGGTTGACGGCAAAAAGTTTCATCCAGTCAAGTGTAAAGTGGAGATCAAACGAGATTTCTTGTGCGCTCTCATCGTCTATTGTGAGATATTATCAAATTTGAACTTAAATTGTCATGAGCCGTCAAGACTCTTTGTCTCAAAATCTCATCCCTAGACTCCTTGTATTCTTGTGATCCCAGCTTTGCGGCACTTTTTCCTCACAATAGTTTGCTAGAAATACATTTTACACTGTCAAGCTTTTTTTTAAAACCAAAAGTGAATGGCTTGTTCTCACCAGAATTGTCCAGGCCTTGACCTCGTCTTTTCCAGCCGTGAAGAAATACTGAAGCTGAAGAGCCTTGAACCCAGTGGTAATGATTTTAGCGAGAGCACTGGAAACGAATAACAAGACCAGTTAGCGAAACAAACATATCTTCTCACAGATTTATGTTAGCGCGGTTTTTCCAAGGGCCTGTCTAATGCAGGCGATCAGGTCGCTACGCCAGTCAATTAACCTTCATTTTGATAATCAGCATAAGCATTTAATTTGCCTTCCGACGCAGCAAAACAGTTTCTATGGAAAATATTCCGACCTTTTTGTTCATCAAAATGTGTTGCTTTGGTTTCGCTGCCATTCAACGTTTTTGCGTGTTTTCCCATGCATAGGTCACATGTTTTCCCGCGCTTGACATAGGTTACGTGTTTTCCGCGCTTGGCACAGGATACACGTTTTCCTGCGCTTGGGCCAAGGCTTGGCACAGGTTATACGTTTTCCCGCGCTTGGCATAGGCTACTTAGGATTGGTTCTTGCAGTTATTTGCATTTACCATATTTGGTCAGATAAGGCTACTCTTGGTTGAACCACGCGAGTGCCCAGAGAAGCCGAACATCCTTTACAACCTTCACCATAGAAAAAATGTATGCAACAAGCATACTTGCTTACCTTTGCGTACCAACTTCTTTCAGGTACTTCTCGCCTTCCTCAGGACCCAAATCTAGAAGCTTAGAAAATGAGAATAAAATTAACTAATTTGTTGCCGGTATCAATTTCTTTGTTACCCAACCCATCCTCCATCCCTAAAACAATTTCACAAAAAAAATCAGTGCATTGACTACAAGTGACGTTAATGACATCCTGGATAGAAGCAACAACTCCATTCACAACTGTGTCGACAGGAACAACGGCGGGGAAAAAACTGACGGACGTGGTACATTATCGCGGGAAACATTTTCACAGAAGTGGCGCATTATGGCGGGAAAAACTCCGCTGGTCACGATATATCATAGCGGCAAACACCGTTGCCCTGAACATCCTTGACTAAAAGACTTGGAAAATTACGCACTATTGTTAATAGCTACCTTAGATTCCAAGGCGCCACTAAGAGGAATTATTACAGCTCCGCTATCATGTGTGTCTACCCACTCTTTTATCTTTGCCAGCCTGAAGCAATAAATTAGAAAAAATTCAAAAATAACGTAACATGTTTCACACAGACTCCAGACCTTACTGTTCAAAAAATGCTGCTCAAAATACTGAAAACAGAAGGATAAATGAAACTGACCACTTGTTCTTTTTCCTGATGTAATCCTTTTCAGATAGGTTTATAAGATATATCACTGGTTTTGAGGTGAGTAGTAAATGCTTGTTGAGGACTTCAATCTGAAATCAAGACAGCTTTGTTGAAAGACAGTTGCACTCAATTCATAAACAGTCTAATCTAAGGCCTGTCAGGGTAAATCCTGACAAATGCAGCGAATCCTGGATTTTTCTTAGGAGTGGGTGCACATCCAGGATTTTTCTAAGGAGGGGCGCACAGAGTGTTTTTTGCAGCATTCCAGCTACCTGGTCATCTCGGGGGGGGTGCGCACCCCCTGCACCTTCCCCCAGAAGAGACATGGCCCAAAAAGTGGCAATAGCACATAACATAAAATCGCAACAAAAGAAAACCTTTCTCACCTAAATTCCAACAGTGATGTCAAGTTTGATAAAACATCGACATGGCACATTTTAAATTTCAGACAAGCGACACAGGACTCCCCCCCACCCCCTGGCAGACCCCTTGAACCACAAAAAAGTGCCAACTTGATGTGTCCGCTTACCACTTGAGAGATTACGAATGCAGTGACAATTTATGTGGTGTGACTAGCATGAAGTGTCTGCTTATGCAGTGGTAGATCCAGGGGAGGGGCCCAGGGGGCCGAGTCCCCATCTCATTTTTTTTGGAAATAGTGCATTTTCTTTGAAGTGTTGGAAATATCTTTGCAGAATTCAACAATCATAGTCAAGGGGCCCCCTCCTTAGCTGAAGGTCTGGATCTGCCACTGTTATGTCTGTTAGCTCGGGGTTCAATTGAAGTTTCTTAACCTGCAATCATGCTAACTCTATCCATGCTCTACTTTATTCTTTGTTAAAAAAAATACAGGGCAATGAAAGTTTAGTCTAAAAGCAAGCCAGTAGTTACAAAGCTATAAAATAAATGAATTCAAAATGTAAGTTTTGTAATTCTTCACTACTGTTCTAACAGTACACAGAGCTTTATCAAGTTAAAAGCAAAACTTACCTCTTTAGCATCCCAAGTTCCAAATCTGACATGCTTTTTTTCTTCTGATACCCAGTGGTAAATTTTTTTCAAACTTTCCTGCCAGAAATTCAGCATTAAAATTTTAATGAGTGAGCCAAGTAACAAGTGTAAATTAGACATCAAGTGCATTTGAAACAGCACTGTAGCTAGACAATATACAGGGTTCGTACAAAAAATCACAAACATTTTCCAGGACTTTCCAAGGACCAAATTGAATTTTCAAGGACCACCTACCAGGAATGTAATCTCACAGATGATATATAAATGCAACATTCCCAGTCCAAGCTAACAGTTTTCTAAGGCTTCACGTGTTTGCTCCATCTCCTTCTCTACATTTTTCAGTTCACTTGTCTTTTCTCTTTATTAGCTGCTTTTGCACTCATGTTTTACAGTGTTTGAAGTTGCTTTACACAAGAAAAGAATACCAAAGTCTATGCAAAGCAATTTGCTTTCGACCCCACTACATTTAAACTTGAAGAAAATTCAAGGACTTTTCAAGGACTTACTGTACACACAAATTCAAGGACTTTTCAAGGAAAAATGGAATTCAAGGACTTTTAAAGGACTCCCCCTAAAATTCAAGGACTTTCAAGACTGTGCGAACTCTGATATAGCTGTTAACTTGATTCACTTGTTATGGTTATGGGTTTCTGTCAGGATGATGGCCAAATAATGTTTTGTTTGGAGCCGATCATGACTACTGGAAAGGCTTATGTTCCCACATAACGTTCAATTCTATATGGAAAGACCACAAACACAATAGTAGCTCCTGTAAATATCTAATTGCCGCAACTTTTCATCAGGCATTCCTACGTCCCATTTACCCTGCGGCTCAGCATGCATGAGTCCTTGTATTTGTTATTAAAGATGTTTAGCGTAAAGTAGGCGGCAAAACTGTTGGCTGCCAGCAAATTTTGACTGGACTGCAGTTGTCAAATATTTTGCAAAATGAAGGTCTGACACAACAAGGAAGTTCAAGATGCTGTGGTACTCAAGATAGCAGAGTCTGTACTTTCCCATGCAACCGAATATTGTATTTTATGTTTACAAATTTTGAATAAAAATATTTTTCTTAGCAGGTTTTCATGATAAAAATAGGAGAATACACGTCACTCACAAGTTCTCCTAATCTCTTTTTGTCGCCTCCTCTCCCAACTGTTTTATCCATTGAAGTCTGTAAAATTAATGACATAGCAACAAATTAAAAAAGATCAGAATTATTCTCTAACTCAGTTGAACATGCTGTACAAAACAGAAAAAATCCTTTTCCATCCAAAAAAAAGAAAGAAAAAAGCCAAATAGGAATTGATTAAGTTAATCATCATAGATGACAGCATTTACAGGAAAATTGCAGGTTCATTTGTTGTGGTTCATTTTATCCCTTTTTTTTTTGGGTATGGTGATAATGAGTTTAAAACAAAGCAGGGCTGTGCTCTAAGGGTGCCCGGGTGCCTCAGGCGACTAACTTTTGCCTTTGGGCACCCAGATAATCTTATTTCTTTCATATAAGCTTTATGCTGGGTACCCTGGATCTCATAGTTTGGAGCCTTTGGGCTCCTTGTAATTTTTCTTAGAGCACAGCCTTGCAAAGGAAAAAAAAAATTTGAACCAAGGATAAAATTGAACCACAACATTATCTGCCATACACATATTAATTGCGTTATAAGATCAATTGATTCATGTGTATTTTGAGGAGTTTTGAGGCCGTTTGGGGAATTTGTTGGGTGAATTTGTTGTATGTGTTACTAATTCCAATTTGCCTTTTTCCCTTTGTTTCTTTAATATATGACAACGTTACTGCAATTAGGTGTGTTTCCATGACTTTTTCTTGATTACAAAATAATTTTCAGTGATAGTTAAGACTGACCTGTGGAAAACCTGCATTTTTGTTTACTAAAATAAATAAACAACAACAAGAAACTCACCACTTTATCTTTAAGGTATTCTTCATCCTGATTGAGAAAAATACAATATAACTATTTATAACAAAATATTTTGCCATGAAAAGTGACATAATCAGGGTCCGAAATTGCGACTCACTGGTCGCCAATGCGACCAAAGATTGAGTGTTGGCGACCAGAATTTTAAAACTGGTCGCCAGTAGGCGACTAACATTTTGTCCCTTCGGCATTTGAAATTCCAAGGTAAAAAGGCTTTTTTTAAAAGAAAACATAAAGCTCTCGTGGACAATTGTAGTAAAACGAAGCGATGATTCTACGATCGCCATATTTACCCGGCGCCATATTGATTCAGCGGCTTCTCCCATTACGGATACCGCGGGCGAAAACGTCGCGTGGCGAAATCGTTTTCGTTCTGTTTCGGCGAAGAACAGATCCTTTAGTTGCACACTTAGTTGAATCTATAAGAGGGCCCACATATGTCTTATACACAGAACTTAACAGGATACCAGCATATTTTCAGCTACATGGAAATAATAAGAGAAAGAAATCTGAAGCCACCGCAAGAACGTTGACAAACACGCTCATTTAGATGTGACTTTGTTACCGTTGCACGGTTTTTGTGAGTTTCTCCTTTAATAGCTGTATGTATATTGCGTTAAATGAAAACATTTTGTTGAAAGGTTATTTTTTTTGCTTTACTGTAAATTAAGGTAAATTATACCCTGGGTTCCAGAGGGATTGTTTTCATTGGTTTGCGGCAAATTGAACAGCGAAGCCGCGATCGTGGTGTGGCACGCAAGAAACCAAAATAAAACACTTGTCTTTGGTGACCAAACCCTTCTATTTGGCGACCAAAATTTTTAGGTTAGTCGCCAGTTGGCGCCCTTAGGAAAAAGTTAATTTCGGACCCTGATAATATAGATCCTCACTCCCTAGATTAAGCCATAAATTACTCTATTTTCTGCTCACGCTATATAAGAGGTGACTTTCAATCTACTCTATGAAGATTAGTTTTCAAAGTGTTAACTGTTGTTAGCAACCATGTTATTTGACCTTTGAATAGAACCGATATAACAAGCCCCCATTTCCCTGTCCCTCGGCACTGTGTTATATCAGTGTTTCAATGTTGAAGTAAATTGGTCACTCTTGCCTTTTGTCTTAATTCATCTAAAATAATTTCCAAGTCTCGCACAGGATTCACGTCTCCCTCGACATGGGTCACATCTTCACCTTCAAATGCACCTGAGGAAAAAAAGAAAAAGATTTATGGTTTGTGTACTTAATTTAAAATCACCCACACAAAGACAGACTGAGAACATTAAAAGCGCCGAGTTCCTTATACTTACGTATCATATGGAATATCGCATCACACGCCCATATGTGGGATAAAAAGGCATTTCCTAGACCCTGTAGAAAAAAATCCCCATATTCAGCACAGGAACTAATCTTGTAACTACTTACTAATTAAAAGACTTTCAAGAAAATTTTGGACTTCAAGTCAAAGCAAATGATCAAAGTAGGATGACTGGCTGGTACAGCTGCTTCTATGCAAACCATACCATGATCCAATTAAGGCCTACAGATTGAGGACTGTGAAATCTCACCTTGCCTTCATGAGCTCCTTCAACTAGACCAGCAATATCGGTCACATGAAGAAAAGCTGGAACTTTGCTAAAAAATCAACAAAATAATCTGCTTATCAAAGGATACAGAGTACTTTTTCACTCAATTTGTCCCTCACATGCTTTACTACAAGTACCATAAAATTTTGATGTTACTGAGACCTGATAAGAACACCACTGATCATGTAGCTGTTGAAGGCTAAATTCATTTTCAGGTTAAATCTGTTTCCAAAACTTGGCACAATTGTGGGCAAAATGACTGCTAGCCCTGGCCCCTCCCCCCAAGCAATGCTGAGAATTGACCATTCCACACACCAAGATCAGGGCATATATGTTTGTCAACATTGCTTGGGGGAGCGAGCTTGGGAGTGGGGAAGGGGGGACTTGCGAGCGAACAGCATCCTTTTCACAAGTGTCTGAACTAATTTTGACCTCCATGCTAGTTTAATCTGTTTTAACCTGAAAACAACAATTTATTGGACTTCCTGCTAATGAATTCAAGTTATTTTATGTTCAGATTAAAGAAGATTTATCTAGGTTGGAAACAGATTTAACCTACAACATAGCCACTTGGCTTTTTACTCCCAACCCATTATGTACCTTCACCTTTGTAAAGAATGGCGGCAGACAGTACTCCAAGCAAAGTCAGAAGCAACATACCTTGCAGGCTTGTGAAAATCACACAGAAATTGCCATCTTTCATCGGGAACAGCCACTCGACGTGCAGTGAGAAAAAGCAAAAGTTTACAAATGATTATTTTACATGTCAAATAAATTTGTTTTTTTAAAACTATTTCAGCTATTAAAGAACCTTTATGACAGTCAGAGTTGGCACAAAGTTTTGGAAGGGCTTTATTATTAGAGAAGGTGGCCATCTTTTTGTAAAGAATCAGTTAAATAGCCCAGCAACAGAGCCGGGCAAGACCATAAAGTAGATGGTGATTTTCATCAGAGGTTGGCTACTTTTGACAACCCTGCACATCATGAGCATTTTTTTACAAACAAAATGTACTATAATCTCAAAAAGGGAGTCTTCAGTACAATTGGGGCCCCAAGCTGAAGGAAATAGTGGTAAAACATGGAGTAAAACATTAGGTATTATTTTGAACAATTTTCTTGAAAATGTGCCTTGAAATCCCCAGAAAGTAGACAGAGGTTTTGGGTCAAATAAATATAACATTTTGGAACCAGCCAGCTTGAGGTGATTTCGGTAGTGATGAATAGTTTAAGCTGGTGTGTTCATAACTTCACGTGGCACCGACTGCCTTTTGTAAAACAGAAATTTTCAAAGTCACCTGAAGGTTTTTACATTATAATTGGATGATACTTATTTTCATTGGGATCTGAAAGAAATAGAGAAACAAAATTAATTAGTTTGAACATGGACAAAGACTGCACATGTTCCATATGGCCAATAAAATATGTTTAAAGTCTGGTTTCCATGGTTACAACACAGTCAAAACTCTTAATATGACAGCAGAGGTAAAGCCAAGTGTCTGTAATAGGGAAATGTCTGTATTATCAAGGAAGAGTTTATATAAATTCTGGTTTCTCTCAGACCAAGTGAACTGTCCATAGTAGAGAAGTGTCCATATTATGGAGGTAGCCATAAGGGAGGGGGGGGGGGGTTGACTCAGTATTACTCCCTCCATATAGATAGGATATCACCATCATCACTCCAACATCTCGTCAAGTTGTGGCAAAAATTTGCTGGTAGAGTGAGAGCCCAGAGTTCTGAACTATATGGGAAGCTCCCCATATATATGTTTGCCGAGGGCCCCTCTTCTCCCTTCAGCTTGATCTGGGGTCCTAAACACTACCCACTGGGTACCTCATCAAACAACAGCTCATAGACTGTAGAATGCCTGGCCAATTTTTTGCATCTCACTAAATTTGAATGGTATGAATGGAATTTCTATATGCTTCATTCTAAAAAGCATTCAGATATATGTAAGTAAGTGGCCGGGTATAATTCTAAAATTGCCCCCAAACAACTCTCAATTAAAATCTCTTATATCAAGTATCTCTCAAGTTATCAATCTCTTGCAACCATCTTGAATTGCTGTCGTGCATATTGGTCAAAAATATTATTCTGATGGCAATATTTAACACTGAATTTCCCACAGTACAAAATAATACTGTTATTCCTAGAGTTTCTAATAAACCACGATACGGTGATTATAGTACAAATCTGTACAAATAAAGAATTCATTTAATACACTGACCTATTGTGCAGAAAGGGAAGTTTTCTGCTGCAGCTGCACTCTTGGTTAACACATTGAAAAACGTCGATTTCCTGAAAATTACACGTGGATAAACAACAGGCTTCGATGAAACCAAAATAAAGTCATCTCTTTGATCAAATCGTTCCACGTGAGAACCTTACCCTACGTTTGGCAGACCTACGATCCCACATTTCAGAGAGGTTCCAAATCGGCCCATTAATGGCGTTGGCTTCTCCTCTTCCTTCTTCTTTGGAGGCATTTTGAAACGGAATGAGACAGAAAAATGTCGTAGAAATAACCTGCTTTCAAAGGTTGCAACAGTTGATGCAATTATGGCAATATGGCGGAGCACCATTACAGAGCATACTCTGTATTGTTGGCCGCTGAAGGGTATGCGTTGATCGCTGTCCGTTTGAAATAGTACATGCGCTCTGATTGGTTAAAACTCAGCTGATTGCATTTGGCGGGAAAATGGATCGAGGCCTTCCGCAAGGTCAAGCAAAGTTTTGTTTTCTTCTCTTTTTGTCTTAATCAAATTTTAGCTACGAAGCAGTGAAAACGATATGTAGCTAGCCTGCGAGCAGGCTCTCCGCGAAAAAAAAAATGAAATGAAGCTCTATACTACGGCTTATTCCTTGACAGACATCTCTTTACAAAACATCACTAAAGTTCGTAAATTTTAATACAAGCCTGGCCTTACGAACCAACCCAAAGGAGGACAGTCCCACAGGTATATAAACTTGCTGCTGTCCAGGGGTGAGATGACTTTCAATATAAAACAAAGAATCTTATTTCACTGGTTAGTACAAGTTAATTAATGATCTTAATTTTTTTACCACAACACCGAAGGTAAAAACATCTGATGTATCCCATATGTTGGAAATTGACTACATACTTGGCCCCATAGCCCTACTCACTTCTCTCAGCTGGCAGGGCCTTGGCACGAGAAATGAAGGGCTCTGGAGACAAAGGATTTGGGTCGCCCACTACCTCTCGGAACAAGCTACTTCATTGGTTCTTAAAACAATAGATAGCAGGTCACAACAATGCCCCTAGCCCAAAATAACAATAGAGGTAGTGTTTACAATGGGCGAATGGAAATAGGGGTTCCAGAGAGGTAGTGTCTTACTGAAGGATTTCCAGTCCCTTGCACTTCATGTTTGCCATTTCCCATTTATCTATTTTATTTTAATTTTAATATTTTTTGTTTTGCAACCTCATTTCCAGGGTATCTCTCCTTCAATCCCATAATTGCACACAGAGCCATCATTCTTATCCCAAACGCCAGCTTCTCTCTTAGCTGGAGAGGTCTTTGCAGGAAAAGATGGCTCTGCAAACACAATTAAATTGGCTAGATTTTAACAAAGGGAATTTAAAACTAGTCGATCATATCAACCCTTTGAAATTCCTTGTGCTAAAATCTAGCCAATCAAATCATGCGAACCAGAGCCATCCTTTCCACTTGCAAAGGACGAGAGGAACAGGTGAGTCTTAGGGGGCAAGAATGGCAGAATCACCACTTGAAAATTCCAGTGAACAGGGGATGAGGTAAAGTGGGGGCCCAGGCCCCTCCCCTTGCCTGCGTAGCAAGCGTTCCCGTACGAGCGAAGTGCTGTGTGTCGCGTGCGAGCGAAGATTCTAGTCGCGCGAAAATTGGGGCGAGAGCAAAAAAGGGAAAGGAGCGGGGAGGGGGTGGGGCAGCGAGGGAACGCTTGCAAGCAAACCCCACGATTCTGAAAAACCCGTTCGCCCACGAACGGGGCTTCTGATTGGTGCGGCGCGGTCATGCTGATTGATAAGTGTATCAAATTCACCTGATTGATATGAACCAGGGCGCGAAATAATATTCGAGCGTGACTCGGGCGACAAGGACAAAACGTTTAATTGTTCGAATCGCTCTAGCTTCGATAAACTAGATCTGAGCTCAGCGGAATTCGCTTGTTCTCTGAAGATGGACCAACGTAGGATATTATATGCCATCAATTTGTGTATTGATTGTGCCTGTCTGATGGATTTGGCAAAAGCTTTTAACATTCTTCAGCTCAGTTGTGTGTGTGCGAAGGAAAACGGCAAGGAGGAACATGTTTTGCCAGCATTAATTGGCAACTTCAACTTAGATTTCCGAGTCGTTTTACTTATCCTGACGTGAAAGAAGCCGGCGGCGACTCATACTTTGTTTTGGTCGTTTTGCAAAATTTAACGCCAGCCAATTTGCTCACGCTGACAGTTTTCAAAACAACCGCTTCCAGTGCGGACGCTAAACAGTTTTAAATAAATTTTCCCCCGTAGGACAATATAATACCGTTAAACTGCTAAACTGTATCAACCTCACGAAAACCTGCTCTTTAAGCCGAACATTCTACTAATTATTTAAAAGCTCCAGACAAACTATAGAGTGCTTTTGTGATTTCCCTTTGCGAGTTTCCGGCCGATTGAAATGTGAGCGGTCTTGTTCGGCACGCAAAATTGTTCTGTTTTAAATTTAAAGTGTTGACACCATCACTTTCGCTAGATGGAAAGCGCTTCTTTTATTCCCCGAAAATTTGAAGTATTTTGGCTTTTAAAAAGGCATTTTGAAGCTAAATGATGCTGTTGTGTGACTCACTGAAAAATAGCGCCATTGACAAGTTGTCAATCTATGAGTGAACTCACCCGTGAAGAAATCGGTGGGCGTTTTTCAGAATCGTGGGGTTTGCTTGCAAGCGTTCCCTCGCTGCCCCACCCCCTCCCTGCTCCTTTTCCTTTTTTGCTCTCGCCCCAATTTTCGCGCGACCAGAATCTTTACTCGCGGGAGTCCTCGCGGGATACATAGCACTTCGTTCGCACGGGAACGCTTGCTACGCAGGCTACCCCTCCCCTGGATCTGCCACTGCCTGTATAGCAGGCTAAGGGTCGCCAAGTGGAAGATGTGCTGCATGACAAACTCAATAACAGCTGTAACAGCCTGCATGTCTGGCATTCAAAGGGAAGGAGAGATGGAAAGAAAAAGACCTTCACTCTCCTCATTTTCCCTCGATCCCTCCCCTATGAACCCCTGTCATGCAGGCTAAGGCTGTGAACGGGACTATGATATAATTTGAAACAGCAGCAGGTTTGCAAAAAAAAGATCAAAGAAACATCTTGAATACATTTAATGAATTCCTTGACGAGTTTAATAAAAAATAGCTTGTACAATGTACAGAAACTATGGTTTTTTTTTCACAAATTCAGTCTCAAGAAAGATATATGCAAGTTTACAATAATATTACATATATATTTGAAGATCATTACAAGTAATCAGGTTAAAACCCTTCAAAAAATATTATAGCTATATTTGACAGTTTTCCTTGATTATGTAAAGTGTATTTAATTTCCATGCATATTTTATATATACAGTTTTGACAACAACCTTATTCATCACTCTTGGTAGCAGTGCTAGCTGTTAAGCAAGAATGAAAAGTGGTGTTTAAAAATATCTCAGCTTCTGAGGTAAACCTTTTAAAAGTGATCTTTAAATTTTCAATTTCACGTGAAAACAGGAAACATGAATAAAAATAAATAATTTAAACATGACTTAAAAGACCTCGACTAAAAGAAATGCATGCAAATATTAAAAAAATTGACCTCTCCATTTCCTCCTCTACGCGACTCATTTAATATTTGTAAATATAATAATTTACAAAATTTATACCCTTGGTGAAATAATTTAAAAAGTAAAAGTTTCGGTCCTTTATGGCTTAAAAATTTGCACACGACTTTAACCATCTGCATAATATCACAAAAGATTGCTTTGCTTGCACTATATATATACATAGAAATCATTTGAATAGCAACATCAGTTGGCTTTGATCCAAGTTGATTATTTAACATATCGGACGCGCCGAGCATTTCAAAACGAAATGAAAGCGAGATCCTACTTTTGTAACTTTCTGGAAACCTATAAATGTTTACCAACACATACAATTCAATACACTCAAATTTCAGCAAATTTAGATACAAAAGACCAGCATTGAATGAGCTCTTGTCTCTCGCATATCGACGTATTTTTAGACCGGAATATATATAACAGGATTGTTTACTTCCTCGCTTCACCACTAAACACCTTGTGGGGCCATGTTAATATTTTGTGCAACTAAAATAGCAGTCCCTTGTGTCCCATCCATTCGGACCGCAACAAATTCGTGTGCAACACTCATATCATTCAAATAATGTTCCGTGGCATCGCCAGTAAAATATTCATTTTCAGACAATTGATTTTGTTCTACAGCAACCGCAACACCGGGTAGATTTACTGGAACAACTGTCGGACCGTCGTTTTCGCTACTTTTGAGTTCTTGCGGCCGCTGTTCTGGAAGATCTTGCCGCGGAATCGGTCGAATTGCAATGGGTTCCGCTCCTTGCGCCGCGTTGCTTTTCACGGTCTTTCCGTTTGAATGTGTTTTTACATGTTTCGACAGATGATCGCTTCTCATAAACCTCTTGCCGCATTCTGTACACGCAAATCGCTTTTCGCCCGTGTGAGTTCTGCGATGCCGCTGCAATTCGTCAGAACGGGTGAATCTTTTCCCGCAAAACAGCCAGTTACACACAAATGGCCGCTCGCCTGTATGCCAGCGAAGATGCGCTCGCAAATGCGATGTTTTTCCGTAAACCTTGCCGCAGCCGGGAATGTGACAGATATGTTGCTTTCGGCCATCAGCCGTCCTTCCTTCGCCTTCTCTACAATTCGGACAAGTGCAAGCAACGCGGCGGAGTCGCCGATTGCTTCCAGGGCTTACGTTAACGTCGGTCATATTGACATTTTGCGTTTCTTGTGGGCTTTCAGCCTGTACTTGGACCTGAATAGCGGCGCTTCCGTTTGCGCCGTTTGATGGCGCCGCGATAACGTTTAACGTTCCGGTAGATAGCCATTTATTCGGTTCCGAGCTTTCTTGTGTTAAAATTATCTGCCCTTGTGGAGTCCTCGTAACTTGAACATAGGCAGGATTTTGAGCTGGACTTTCCATCGTCGCTTCCTGCTGCTGTTGTTGTTGTAACATCGGCATACCTGCGTTGTTATTTTCAACCGTTGTGGGCGACGATACTACAAACTGATGCGAAGGGCTACTTGTGCTTTTCGCCCACGATAAAGGCTTCCCTTGCCACCACTGCGCTCCGATTCCTGTGCTTGAGTCTCCCGCGTCCGATTTTATGGCCGTCCAAGCGCTATCCACCGCTTTACTCAAATCGTATTCCGGTGTATACGCGAGATTTACACTGGCCTCGCTGCTAGTCGCGAGCGGTTGTTGTTGCGAAAGTGTGCCCACGTTTTGTCCGCCAGGGCTTGTTGTAACGGCTGCATAATACATCTGGCTGGGTTCCACCTGGCTTATGGAGGTATATAAACCCGTGTTGGGGTGATTTTGAGCTTGGAGAACGTTTGTCGTGTTCGAATGGAACACATCATCGTTCGCGTGCGACGAAGCAACTTGCTCGGAAGCCCACGAGGTCGCGAACTCTTGGTGTGTTGCGAGTTGGTTTATGGGCGCTTGCAAAACGTTTTGTGGTGCTTCAAACCCTTGTCCAATCTTGCTACAAGTCGCTGCTAGCAGAGCCAGAGGAGAGGGTTGGATTTCCTGTCGATTAAAAGCGTTTGGTGGGCGGGCACAAGAAAGGGGGTGTGAGTTTGAGAGTATGAGTACATCCACCGTGTTCCAAATTACAATGCGACACAAAAGGCATACTTCACTTTACCTGAGAGTTCTGCGGTGGTTGAATATACTCCATTTGTCCCCGATGCAACGTCATGGCGGTCATTACGCAGAAATTGTCCGCTGATTGCGTTTACAAAGCGCTTTTTGTGTCCGCGAAAACAGTGTTTCCCATCCGCGAGCCCTCTTTTTATGACAACGATAGGTTCGAGAAGACAGCTGCTTACAGAAGCACTCAAATGGTTTCTCGCTATTGACCAATCAGCAAGCGTCTTGCTTAATTTGACTGACAGTTTTGAATGCAATTGTAAATGGAAACCATGTGCTTCAGCTGTCAAATTTCGTCGCTTCGTAACGAGGCATTTTTAGCGAGAATCCTAAAATTGACTTCTCGAGTAAACACTGTGTTTAATCTTTGTTTTACAATTTGTTTTAAGTGTGGGTGATTAATGAATTCACGTTTAAACGGCAAGTGATTTTATTTATATGGAATTCGCTTCCTATGCCGCCGGAGTTCCGTCCGTTATTTGACCCCACCCTTAACGTAGAGTTTTCAGCCTTAAGATTCGCAAATCTCTGAATTATTTTAATTTCAGATGTTTTAATCGTGTTTAGAAAGCGGCTTACTTTATCCTTTTTTACTGATCTCACCGATACCTTCATTTTGACGCCACTGAAGAAAGAGTAAATTCGATAATTGTTTATCAAAATACCACAAATTGACATTTTCTATGGCAGATTTTTCAAGAATTTTGAATACTTCGCAATGTTTCGGGAGATAAACTGGTTTAACAAAACCCCTGAAAAAATCGTTAAAAAGGAATCATTAAACCTTGCCGAATTCACATATATCGAAGGTATTTGGGTTTTTTATCTGAGCTGAAATTAGTTCATGCGTGGGTCATTTCTCGGTATTTCGTTTATTTTGGCCTGATCTGCGTAATTCTATGCTAATCTTAGCGATTAACTGTGGGATCACTAAACATTTGAAAATGTATGTTAAGTGTTAAATGGAAGATGTTTATTTTGGAAAAAAAAATCTTAAGTTAGGTCTAACAAATCATGGTCCAGTTAGAAGCATAAGCGGCTCGATTGACTGCGTGCTAGGGCCCTTAAGTTCAGCTGCTTGTCGAAAAAAATTGTTCGGCCATTTAAAAGTCTGCCCTAGTCTATTTCCGTAGCTGGATTATTTTGCATTTCAAATTGCTTTTAACCTTGTTTATGTATACGTTAGGGAGTCAAACTAAGATTAAAGAAGAACAATAAAGCTCTAAATTTAAGCAAAAAGGCGAGGAATTTTTTTAGCGTGAGTACATTAGTCGTTCAAACCTCCTTCCTGTGTCGGAGAAGGAAGTAAGCTTAAAAATGTTTGCACGGTGGGCGACCTGACGTGCGAAATCCTTTTGCTCCCCAATTTAGGAGTACCCTCCCCTCCAATAAAAAGACATTTAGGACGGGGCTCTTCGCATGTTCTGTGCTTCACGGGATGGTCCCGCGGGTAGCGCGGGTTTCTTTGGGAAATTGTGGGTACTTTGGAAAAGTCCCGGGAACCAGGTTGTTCGTTTCAAAATTTAGCCAATGAGCCATTGCCGAGTTGCCTTTTACCTCTGTTTCAAAACGCGTTCTGGCGCGCAAATTAGTTTCGTTTGTAAGGCAATGAACACAGGAGCGTATTCACTCACGTGACCAGCGGCCATATTGGTTTACCTGTATAAAAGACGATTTTTGAATAAAAAGAGATTTTCATTCCCGTTGGGATGGCTTGGTACACCAATATGGTGTTTTGCAACGCCAATATGGCTGCCGTGACGTCATGTGAATACGTTCCATACACAATTATTCAATTTCATATACACTACAATTTTCACTAAAATTTGTTTTATTGGCCTAAAAGGAAGTGAACAAGTTTGTATTTTTGCACGTGAAGAATTCTTTTTCTTCTCAGGAGGCCTTTATCTGTAGCTTTTATTGTACTGTCACATGTCTTTGAGTTGAGAAAATTCAGAATGGCTAAATGCACCTTGTTTCCACATGTCTGAAGAGAGAGAAAACGTCAAATTCGCGTTTGTCTTTTCGTTATATCTCATTAGTATTCACATTCAGCACGTGCAGTAGCTCAATGCTTCTACCCATATTACCTTTCGGTCTTGGCGCGTGCACTTTTGTGCATTTTTGACAACCTTTCTCGAAATAGCTGTATACAAAAAATATGTACATAAATTCGAAAAGAGAGTTTTAAGGTAAAAACAATAATAGGAAAAATAAATACAAATATACTTACAAAATGATTAAGATTAGAATTAAAATTACATTAGCAATTATCGAAAGGTTAAAAAAAATTATTTGAAAAGTTAGAATTTTATAAATGATCAGAGTCTTGGTTTGAAGAGTTCGAGACTTCCAGCTTGGACAATGTTCCTAGGTACACTGTCAGTTCCAGATGAGCGTAAATCTCATTTCCATTTGAAAGGTTGTGCACCACGATTCGCTTTGAAGGAAAACGGCATCTTGGAAATGGCTTAGATCACTACGAGATGAATAGGAGCATAGGAGCCCACGGGAAACCCGGGCGGAAGAGGAAGAACATGCAATGGTACCGTAAGAATTGTTTGCTTAAAATGATGGTTTCCACGAGATTCTTTTCTGAACCGGGAAACGAAAGAATAGAATTGAAAGAATATAATTTATTGACCATTCCCCGAGTGGGGCTTTTCACAGCTAATGTGAACAACTTGAAATATTTCAAATAAACCTAACACGGTTAAAAATCCCAACTGGCTGGAGGCAGACCAGTTGGCTATTTACAAACGTAGCCAAGGAGCCTGAACTCTGTGCTAGCCGAGAACAACACCAGGAGTGGTCAAAACGGGATTTGAACTCGTAAGGTCGACTTGTAATAAGTCTACCGCCACGAGAATGGCCTTCTTTCTTATCATGAGATCTGGGGACAAGTTAACACGTTTACACTTGTTTCCAGGCTTACAGCGACTCTTGCTGACTCAGTGACTGGTTTTAAGGTGGCTCGACTGGGTTTTTTAGGGGCAACACCGCTCAAGTTTGAGAACTAACCAGACTGTCATTAACAATGCCATCGAAAAACGATCACCATAGCTGAATTAGGTAAAGATGAAAATTTGTTATGACCAGTGTTATTTTGACATCGGAGTTGTCATAGCAACGTAATGACGTCATCACGTTTATCAATTTCGTTCGTATTGCTCGGCACCAGGAGATTTTTTCGGAAATCGCTCAAGGGAGCATGTACCTCCTATACCTGCCTCAATGTTGGCAAAGTTTGAACAAATTCTGTGAGAGCGTTATCGAAATTTTTGGGGATGAAGTTTCGAGGGTTATAAATACAGCAAAAAACATACTATTGAGATAATAGGGTAATATCTGAAGAACACGACGCGCTTTGGGGATGCAGTTTCATCTCATAGTAGTTTGATGCCATTTAAAATTGTGTATACAAAATTATGGGGATCGCGACGACCGATTGCGAAAAAAACGGATTTGATGAGCGTGCATTCAGGTGCTCTTGTTGCCACTTTTGTAAATAATTTGGTCTACACCTACAAATGTGATAATTATTTGGAAACCGCTCGATGAATTTTTTTAAAAACTTGTCAATCTCGAGGTTTGTCATAAGTTTATATGGCCTGCAAGTTTCAAGGTCATTGAAAACATTTAAGACAATAAAATCGGGGCTCCAATGTACTACTTTTCTCTCGCAGATTTTGTGTTTACAAGCGAGTGTCCTCATTATTCACGTGTATTGTTTTTTACTTTCATGTCCACGTGCACAACTCAGCAAAAAATTCATTTGCATTAAACAGAACGCTCAATTGGTTTCTAAAAATGTTCGGGAAACATGCTTATATGACTTGAAAACTGTAATAATATTTGTTACGCCATTAGACTGTAATACAGCAATGCCGAGGGTCTCTTTCTCCAGGAAACGAAAAGCTATTTTTGTGTAGAACAACAGATCAGGAAAAAAGTCTAAACTCACTGATAAAATGCAAATGAATTTTTTGCTGAGTTGTGCACGTGAAAATGAAAGTTGAATACAATGCCCGTGAATAATGAGGACACTCACTTGTAAACACAAAATCTGGGAGAAAAAAGTAGTACATTGGAGCCCCGATTTTATTGCCTTACGTGTTTTCAGTGACCTTGAAACTTGCAGGCCATATAAACTGATGACAAACCTCGAGATTGACAAGTTTTTAAAAAAATTCATCGAGCGGTTTCCAAATAATTATCACATTTGTAGGTGTAGACCAAATTATTTACAAAAGTGACAACAAGAGCACCTGAATGCACGCTCATCAAATCCGTTTTTTTTCGCAATCGTTCGTCGCGATCCCCATAATTTTGTATACACAATTTTAAATGGCATCAAACTACTATGAGGTGAAACTGCATTCCCAAAGCGAGTCGTGTTCTTCAGATATTACCCTATTATCTCAATAGTATGTTTTTTACTGTATTTATGACCCTCGAAACTTCATCCCCAAAAATTTCGATAACGCTCTCACAGAATTTGTTCAAACTTTGCCAACATTGAGGCAGGTATAGGAGGTACATGCTCCCTTGAGCGATTTCCGAAAAAATCTCCTGGTGCCGAGCAATACGAACGAAATTGATAAACGTGATGACGTCATTACGTTGCTATGACAACTCCGATGTCAAAATAACACTGGTCATAACAAATTTTCATCTTTACCTAATTCAGCTATGGTGATCGTTTTTCGATGGCATTGTTAATGACAGTCTGGTTAGTTCTCAAACTTGAGCGGTGTTGCCCCTAAAAAACCCAGTCGAGCCACCTTAACTCACAAATTGTTCGCACCAGGCGAGGCGTTGTGGACTATTGCGTTCCCAGCTAAACTAAAATGAAAAAAGTCATACAAAAAATATAGACACATTGGTACTTGCGTTTGGTCAGTGAATTGTCAAGTTTATTGCGCGTTCGTAAAATTACGTTACAAAAAATAATTTTTTATACGTCTATTATTTGATAAAACTGAATGGAATTATTATTTTTTAAAGTCCCAAGAGTGGTCTATCTCTGATTTTCCCTTATGATATGGTGAGGGAAAAAAAGGTCATAAGAATTACAGAACGGAATCCAAAAAGTGAAATTGTCTTAAATACTAGTAGAGTGGTTTTACTTAGCCCGTGAAATAGTTGTTACAATTTTAGATATTATAAGACACTAATTACATTGTTTTCTTTTGTTAATCTTGACTATACGCACTAATTGTTAAATGTTGTTTCACGGGTTAAATATAATCACTCTAAAATATCTCCT